>SNQJ01S0037730.1:0-53790 GCA_010110895.2 Picea sitchensis
CTCCCATTCTTTTGTCCATTTTCGCCATTATTGCTAGCTATTTAATAAAAAGGAGCGAGCAAAAACAAGTCCTTCGATCTATCTCGCTCGAGAGAAAGAAGTACAGGAAGGAGATGAAATAAAATTCTTTATGAGAAACCATGCTCATGCATAACTACAGACACTACTAAACTTGACTTTAGACGTAATAAGAAAGAACTAAAGCTACTAACAATTTCTCGTTGTTGCAACCGGCTTCCTGACCACAACATCATGAAAGATGGTAGATACCAACCCTCTCATATAAGTATGGGTTGGTCGTCCTTATTTGTGTATGATGCTGTGACCTGAATGATGCGTGGTCAGCCTATCCGAACCTCTTCTCAGTACAAAATCCAGATTAGCTTTTGAGATCATTTTCTCAGCAGACTTCGTGGTAGAACGGATCTTCCCAAGAGCAACTGGAATTGCTTATCAGAATCTTGTATGCATTGGTTCTACCCCAGTGCTACTTGATAAGATTCCAGATCAAGGGAGATGGACAGGGAAAATACGAGTATTCTGTGGGTCCCTCCATCCATACCATCCATGAAAAGGCCTACAACCCCAAGCAAGGGCTGAAGGGAAAAAATGTTATGGGCCAGCCTGGAAGCAAAACAATTACGTTCAGGATCCTCATACAAGGAAGACCAACCGAAATATTGTTGGTCCATTATCATTGATAATGACTTGCAGAGGAAGTCCCCGATAGATAATTCTGACACAAGCCTTGTGAGTATTATGAATATAAGATTCCTAAAATGTGACCGTCTCTAATTGAGCTAGAGCATAAGACTGTATGTACAGCCAACGCCCAGGAAAGTATCTCTATGAAAGGGAGAAGAGGTCCTTTTATACCTTCATTCATTTGAAAATAATATTTGGATCGGATAAGAGCGAACCTATTCATGATTCCAGCCGGCAGGACCAGGGAAAGAAGAAATCAATAATGTCACATATCTTAGGAGCGAGATTAGTTCCCAATGAACAAGTAAGAATCGCCCCAACCGAAATTGGTGGAATTGGACCTAAAGAAGCCACTCAGGTTCGTTATCGATTAGGTATAAGTGAGAACATAAAGGTGAATGAGTCAACTAAGTATCAGATCGACCAAATTGAACGAATAATAGGTCAAGATCATGTTGTTCATTGGGAATTGAAAAGGGGAAAATGAGCAGACATCGAACGATTAATTCCTATTTCTTGTTATCGTGGAATTCGTCATCAATATGGATTGCCCTTACGCGGTCAACGAACTCATACTAATTCTAGGACTTGTCGCAAATTCGAAATAGTTTCGATCGGAGCAAAAAGAAAGAATGATGGCGATCCATCGCACGCAAACAAATATGAAGGTTCTCAATATTGATTCCCCTCTCCCTTATGGTCGAGCGACTACGTTCCTCAATTCGCTAGAAGGTCCCCTCTATTTATTCCCCTCTCCCTCACCCATATGATGAGTGAGCGTTAACACCCTCACCCATGAATGGATGAGCGACTTCATTCCTCGCCCTTTTTGGGTCGAGTCACTTAACATACCTTTGGTCGAGCGACTACGTTCCTCATCCTCCTTTGTCGGGCGAGCGAATCCATTTCTCTCCATTCCTCAAAGACTTTCGAATTTCTTTCCTAAAGACTTGACTAGCTTTCCTGGCGACTCTCTAGCCAAGACCTGGCATTTGTCAAGACCTGGCTTTGTCAAGACTATCCCTTCCCTGCTTATAACTCCATAGAAAACCTCTCTAGTTACCGAAAGTCAATACTTTTCAGATTTGAGTTTGATGAGCAAGATAGAGAGCGAGATCCAGAGTCTGTTGTTAGGGATCGTGATAGGGATTCAGTAAGTTATCGAGAGCGAGCATCTGAGCCAGCAACAGATCGGAATACAGAGCCATATGTTTATGTTCTAACATAGCCTATTGGTTAGGCTTCTTCGGTAGTAGTAGCTACAGTAGCTGTCGGGATAGCCCATATAGTCTATATAGACTTTGTGAGAGGTGGGGCCAAGTGCTCCTAGCTAGCGTAGAATATACCGTATATAGAGTCTAATATACCGCATATAGAGTAGAGTTCCTAGCTTGTTCCGATTTTTTGCACAACCACTATTGATTCAGTTGAATATCCAAGCGCATC
Source organism: Picea sitchensis (assembly GCA_010110895.2). NCBI lineage: Eukaryota > Viridiplantae > Streptophyta > Pinopsida > Pinales > Pinaceae > Picea > Picea sitchensis. The sequence continues at coordinate 2,152 of SNQJ01S0037730.1, forward strand.
CCTTCCATTTATAGAACCAGATTCGGATGCTAGAGAGCGAGATACAGATGCACCAGTAGCAAAGGCAAAGGTAGCTAGAGCATAGGCAGCTTTTCAAGTAGCAGTAGTCCTACCATCAGCAGTAGTTTAAGCATCGAAGCCACCAGGACGTATGTATAGAGAAGCCACAAGCACTTTATTGGCTTTGCACCAGCACTTGGCTTAGCCATTGATTATGCAGTTTATTACGCTCTTTATTCTATTGTTTAATTAGTTGGTTCAGCAGTGGATTCTTTCGATCCAGCAAATGACCCAGGACCAGATGATTCATTAGTTCCATCTCCTTAGCCATAATGAAGATCCAGATTGATACCCAGAAGCAGAGCCAGCAGCTTAAGAACCAGTTGGATAGCCAGTCCCAGAAGCAGTTGAAGCAATGGAAGCAGAGCCAGCAGCAGGAGTTGATGCCGATGAAGTAGCATAAGTAGCAGCATAAGTAGATCCGGGATCCAGTAAAATAAGCAGCACCACCAGTGATAGAGGTAGCATGTCCAGTAGCAGAGATAGTTGATATAGCAGATGTTTAGTTAGTTGGTTAATTAGTCTCAAGCAACATATCTATACGTAATTCCTTTGGCCAAAGCCATAAAGCTACCCAGTAAACCAACCCTATTTACGGAAGCACGCATAAGAATTATATGGAGTTCCACGTAATTCTTTCATATCGCTCAGGGATACCCAACCGAACTATAATTAATAAGCAGAAGTTGGATCAACTGAGTAAACTGGGTAAAGGCCAGCAATGGGGTAAACAACTAGTTCCAATTCAAGTTCCTCTTTATGTTCGTTGACCGGAATTTGGATCTCGATCTAGAACTGTTTAAACAAAATTCATTAGGGACTCTGCTACTGGAACTAAAGCCTTGCTTGTGGCAGCCTTTCGACTAGCTGTTTCCACCTCACGTGCTTTATCGGCCAGCAGGTAACACCTGACTTATCATAGTCTATGTCCAACTGAGACTAATTCCTTTGCCTCCCATTTTGACCATGGAACCATTAATTCCAATAATTTATCCTACCTCGTCACCCAGTCAATTAAATAAAGGCAAGGAGATCATTTCACACACCCTTTCCATAGATTATTCATTGGATTTGTCCTATTCTCTTGTCATCCAAACTCCTTCAGACACATCACATTGTGTGCATTTTTTCTCGATCAAACAAAAGACCAGCAATGGAGGAATGAACACTTGTCCATTGTTGATCCCGAGGCCAAATATTCCACCAAATTTATAGATAACATGAGCTACGAGAATGATACTATGTCCTTCTCCACTCTTACACCGAAGGTGGACAAGAAAGAATATGACATGGCCATTGATTATTTTGAATTGCAGATTACTTTGGATATGTCTATTGTCCGAGATGAAGACAGAATAACATTTGTTGATGCCAGTGTTAAGAATGTATACAGTGGTTACTTAAGGGTTGTATAGGATCTAGGCAGAGCAGAAAAGAAGGCAATTAACTTGAATGAAGATGTAAAGTTCCACAAAGCTTTGGGAAAAGAACAAGAGAATAAAATAAAGGCCCTGCAAGATGAATTGGTGGAAACATCCAAAGTCCCCAATCCTAAAATCATTCAAGACTTGTTGAATGCCAAAGACAAAGAAAGTAAGCAACTGTAGGACAAGGTCACTCAAAAGTCAAAGTTTGGTGATCCCATGAAGCATAATGATTTCATACATCTCATACGAGCTAGATATGTTTTGGATGTAGATAACTATAAAATGGCCAATGAGTTGGGGCAGCTTAAGGCACGACTAGCAGATATTGAGTCACAACAGGGTTTTCTCACCCTTATACGGGCTCTTAAAGAAAATGTCGAACTCAAGAGCCAAGTTCAAGATTTGGAGTGGGAAGTTCATGATGCCAAGGCCGAAAGGGTTGTTCCAATAATGCCTTCACCCTCAGTAAATGACAATTATTTGGTAGTAGAGTTGAGAGCTTAGCTAGAGAGTTTGAATCAGTGGGTTAAGCAATCTCGGAGCATATCCATTGATAAGAGTGAGCAGACCAATGCTCTAGAGGCCAACAGAAAGGATAGAGAGGATTCAAGAAATGGAAAAGAAGATGGAGGAAATGAAAAATAAGATGGAATAAAATAAGAATGACATGAAAAATATGGATGGAAATAAAGAAGAAATACAAAAATCCATGAAGAAACTGCAAAATTCCATGTCTTCCATGATATTTCGGGCTATAAATAAGAGACTCCCTAAAGGAGATATCAAAATGCAAGGAACTCATGAAAATAAAGGTAGTATTCAGGTTGAACAATCTGTCGGAAATAAACAATTTTCAAGTGGATTTAACTCCAATAGTGGAGTTAATTATAGTGGGGGTCCTAAATTCAACTTTCCCAAGATTGAATTAAAGAAGTTTGATGGTACAGAGGCCTTTACCTGGGTGAACCAAAGAGAGCAATATTTTGAACTGCATAATATTATGAATGATAAGAAAATGATTCACATAGCAACTTTGAACTTTGAGATAAAACCATATCAATGGTATCAATGGATAGTTAAAAGGAAGCCCCCTTTTTATCATTATATTTGGGGTCTATTTATAATACATTTAGAAGCACAATATGGAAAAATTTGAGAACGTGACTACTTCAATAAATTGACAAAAATCAAGAACTTAGGTGATATTGAAAATTATAATTCAGAATTTCAGGTATTGGCCACAAAGGTGAATAACCTAAGTGATGAGCAATTGTTGAAAGCTTACATGGGTGGATTAAAAGAAGACATTAAACATGAGATTTTATTAATACATCCTGCAAATATTATGGAAGCTATACAATATGCTCATCATATTCAATCCAAGAATAAGGATACACACAAGTCTACCATTGGTTCAAGCATACACAAGAAGCATAGATCATTTTGGGGTTCATAAGCCAAGGGTAACTCAACCAACAAGGTTGACATCTCAACAAATGGATGAAAGAATAGAAAAATGACTATGTTTCAATTGTGACAGCAAGTACAATAAGGCACATAAATGCAATGAAAAGAAAGTATTCTACATAGTCAATGAAGTGGAAGAAGATCAAGAATTGGAAGCATCTCAAGATCTAAAGCTATAATAGACTACTCCAATGTTATCTTTCCATGCATTGGTCGACATTAGTACTCTACAAACCCTAAAGATAGATGGATATATTAAAAAGGAAAAGGTAATAGTGTTGATTGATTATGGTAGTACCCATAACTTCATCAATTACAAATTAGCAAACGATCTCAATTGTTTTATATATCCAGCACCATATTTTCAAGTAATGATTGAAAATGGAGGTACCATAAATTGTTCTGGCAAGTGCCATAGTATTAAGTTCATTATGGGGGATTATTTATTGGATAAACCCATGACTGCCATCAAAATGGGTGGTGTTGATGTTGTATAAAGAGTCTGATGGTTACAATCATTGGAAATAGTGGCCCTTAATTTTCAGGATCTTTTCATGAGATTTTCCTCAGAATGCACGGAAATTGAACTTAGAGGTATCCAAGGGAAACCTTCTAAAGTGATACGCTCTAATAGCATGAAAAAAATTCTCAAAAAGAAACACCATGTTGTAATTGCACAATTTTTCTCACTAGATCTTCAAACATATATAGCCTCAACTCCAATGGATCTCCAAAAAGTCATCAACAATCATTCCAAGGTATTTGGAGACATGCCTAAGGGTCCTCTACCTAATCAATATCATGACCATGCTATTCATCTGTGACCAGGGAGTGTAAATTCAATCTTCCATGTTTCTTATTTAAACAAGATAATCAGTGACAAGATCTCAGAGAAAACTATTAAGAAGCTACGAAATCGAGCAATTACTGAGTACCCTGTCAAATGAAAGAACCTACTAGTGGAAGAGGTGACATGTGAAGATAATTTATTTATACAAAGATAGCCACGGTTGTCAAGTGTTGAGGACAACACTTGTTTGAATGGGAGGGGCATATTAATCCCTAGACAAAGCCCCATGTTATGTATAAAACTCCTTATTAAGCTCTAGATATTGAATTATTACATTTCTAGTGTTATATGTGTATGTCATCTAGAACCTTTCATTGCACCCTTTCATTATAAATGTACATTTGTCTCCTATATATAACAAGGAGACTTAGTCTTAGGATCATCTTGCCACATCCCATATTGTATTCTGAATTGGATATATTGTAAAACGAGTGATCCATATTTATGAGTGGAACGAACTGAAACACATATCTATAACATTAACACAGATATACAGAGAACAATAGCATAGATACAGTGGAACTTAACTTCTACTCAATAGAGAAATCTGTTGAAACTGTAAAATGTAGAATGAAACCAATCTTGCTCGATTGGTGGTATAGCTAATCTCTTAGAATAGATGTGGCGGCTATGTGCATTCATCTGAGCACATTATAATGAGGCCTCTATGCATTTTTAGCATCAAGTAGTAAACAGAAAACCATAGACATCCAAAATTTACCTAACCCTAGGAAATGAAGTGTCAAAAGTCATGCGGGTCCCGATGGGGTAAGTTGGTACATAAAATTCTCGGGGTCGTAACTTTTGCATACGATCTCCATTTTAGGTGCATGATAACCCATTGGAAATATCTATATGAGGAATACACATTATGTCCTCACACTCTTTGTCTACAGTGTAACTATGTCGGGCCCAAAAAATGTTGTTTAGGGCCTCAAAACGGCCCCGGAAGTTTAGGACCCAAAAATCTAGAAAAAAATTGCCAAGATGAAAATTGTAACTGCCAAGATGAAAATTGTAACTGCCAAGATGAAATTTGTATGTGAGTTAGCTGGAAGAGGTGGGTGGCCACCGATATCCACTTGGATCAATCCTTCCTTCTTAGGAAGCAATGGTATCCATTGCGTTGAGTTCCCCCATCAAATGAGGAAATTTAGGCTAAATTTGGCCCCGGGTGAGCCACTTGCCTTGGTGTAGGAGTTCCCCGCTTTGTCAACATGATAAAATTGAAACTCATGTAGGCGCGTTCCCTTGACCTATGTGTCCACGATCTAATTAGTGGATGCATGTTCTATGCAGTCAAGGTTGAGATTTGTTGGTGTTAATTGTTCTTCTATCTCTGAGGTGTCCAATAAGGGTGGAAAGTATGATCGAAGGAGGTCCACATTAAACATTGGTTGTGTTATCGCGCAGTTTTTACTTGAAAGTAAAGAATGGGTGAAATAAAGGCAAACTTGAAAAACTGAGACTATTCTACCACTGTCACCTCGATGGGATAGCTTTCTGTTTAGGGTGGTAGGCCCAGGGGAGACGTCCACAGTGACCTGGGGTTTTGAGAATGCAAAGGCTTATGGCTAAGTAAAAGTTTCCCCCCTTAGAAGTCACCACCGATCAGAAAGTCCAGATAATCAACCAATAAAGATAAAGATAACCAGAAGTGTACCTTTCCGGAACAAAGCAACAAGAAAACTATATATGTGCAAGATCACTTGTTGGTTAGTACTTCATATAATCAAGGACTTTCTTATATAAAGCAAATGACCAATAATACTGATAAAGCAAATCAATGAAGTAAAATAGAAATAATTACAATATATCACTTCACAATAAATGCTAAAGAAGTTTCACAATGAGCAATAACGATTTATCATCAATGTCAAATACCAACATTCATTAGAAGCAACGACTAGCCATCTTTCAATTGCTCAATAAGGGATTTAAATGCTGCAAAGATATGATTATAAAATAAATAAATGATAGAAACAATAGGTTAGCAAGTGTTAGTGTAAGATAGGGTTAGAAGGAGTCAATGATTGTTCAAGAGTATTTGGAAGTTGTGATCAAAAGGGACTCAAGTACAAGGTCTTAGATCAATGCACTATTAGGGAAAATGGAGTCAAACTAGTTGCAAATGTTGAAGGGTCGAAATGATAGTGATAGGGACAAAGACAAGAGGGATATGATGGTTGAAGTGTTGCTAAGGCAAGGCTTCAACCTATCAACCCTAGGGGAAGACGGCTCACCAAGGTGTAGTAAACCTAGGCCTTAGTGTGTCTTCCTCCTTCTTTAGCTCAAAGGGCAAAGTAAAAATGGCTAGCTTGAAGAGTGAATGGTAGAGTGTCGCTATGGCAAGGCTCTAACATTTATCTTTAGCAAATACAATGGCTCTTAGCATAACTTAGTAGGGACATGAAACAAGGACACCAACATGTGCTTGTTCCCTAGGGTTTAATCTAGCAAATTATAATAACAAAATGCAAGTAAAAAACACTATAACCATTCAATAAAGAAGGATTGCAGAAATTCACTTACATCCACCAAGCATTTATCAAGCCAAACCCTAGTTGTAAACCTTCCACTAGGAAAATGCAGAAAATAGCCAAGAAAAACCTCCTTCAACAAGTGCGCATCAATAATTTCAGCAAAAAAACCTAAAGGAGGGCGCAAATTTCAGACCTCACACAAGTGTGAGTGAAAGATGATGAAAATAAGAGAGTTTTAGCTCTCTATTTATGCAATAGCAATGACCTAGATTAACTTTTAGGTCACCAAAAGGCTGACAAGGCCAAAATACATAATAATATTGTTTCACATTAAATGTCATAATTTAAAACCCTAATCAAGCAAAAGTGAAGACGCCATGCCCCTCTAGGGTGACATTATCCCTTTCTAGGGCAACATGGGCCTCCTGGAGCAAAATGTTAGCCCTCCTTGGGCCTCTAGAAGCTGTCAAACGTGCCAAAAATGCCACAACTACCTCCCAAACTCCCATATCGTTGGATGATGTCATAGGAGGTCATGGGTGACGTCGTGGGCCTTCCAAGGCCAACGTCCCAACGGAGAAGGCACAACCCCCCTGGGTGAGGCTCTGCCAAGCTGCCTCTGGTGGAATGTCTTGCTCTTCTCCAGTGCAAACCCTTTGATCTATCTATGCCCCCTGCTAGGGTCTCAGCATCCATCTGATAGGATTCCAACCCCATGGAGGTCTGAACTAATCATCTCCCCATGTGTACCTATCTGTCAGGTATGATCTTGCACATCAACAAATACACCCTCCATGGGCTCATAAATCACAGGGATCATAGCAATGTAAATCACATCCAATTATCAATTTTATTAAACATGTGCATAAAACCCTTTTTACTCAGTCAAATGATCAAAGACATTACACAAATCTGCAAGCCAAGTTTGGAGGAAGTGACAGGGCGTCCTATTGGGATAGTGTTCACTGGATGTGGGATGTTTCCAGGATAAATCAAATCCAAGTCATGTTAGTGGATGAGGTGGATAAGGGATGCCTAGGCAAGGGGTGCAGTGATAGCAGGGAAATGCATGGCTTGTCTGTGGGTGCCTCTCTAGAGGGTGAGTTGCACCTGTCTGTGGGTGCCTCTCTAGAGGGTGAGTTGCACCTATCTTGGATGTAAATGTTTCCAAGCCCATTCATTCCTTTTATTCTTTATTCTTTATTGAGTTTTCTTTCAACAAGCTAATCAGGGGACACTACCCTAGCGTGATGACCAGTGGTGGCAATGTTACCTACAAGCACTTTCACGGAAATGAGAAGGTTGGCTTGTGATGAGACCCCCTTTCTTTTGGTTATGCCACCAAGAGCCACTACCCTGGCATGGTAACCATATTCTAGTAGTGTCATACCACTAGATTCTCATGGAACTAATAGGCTAGCTCATGATGAGACCCCATATCCTCTGACTAGGTCTTGTTTTATTATTATTATTTTTAGGGGTCCCTCTGTTTCTTGTTGAGAAGCCTTTTACTGCTTTCTCGGGGATCCTTGGGCGAAGCATCTCGAGGTTTTATTTTTAGGCTTTTATCTTTTACCGACTTCTTTTACCCTATGGGCCTTTAGCCCCTTCTTCCCACAAGGTAAGGTGCAACCATTAAATGATTGGCAAACCCAATGCTTGAACCAGTGTAAAGGGATGGATGAGCGGAAAGTAAGATGGAAAGTGGTAAGTATGACGAGAGCGGACGATGACCTTTTTCATAAATCCCCCAGTGGCAAATCAAAACCTATGGGCACAAGCTTACTTGGGCATCATGTCATTCCCCCCAGAGATGGTCAAGTGGATAAGTATAAGATCCAAGCATCCGTTAGAAACAAAAAGAACAAAATGCACATATTCAAAGGTTTTGAGGATCAGAGTGACACATACCATGATACCTAGACTCATTACCTCATGGAGCAAGATCCACTTCTACTACAGGACCAGGCCGAAGTGATGGATGTTGTTGTTGCTGACAAGGTGGAGGCGCTGAAGAAAAGAAAATATGGGCCCTCCGGGGCCATGCTCAAGTCGATATGGATCTCGGTACTCCATGTCCAGGACCTGTGGGCCTCGAGACATAATCTCCTTAGTTATCCCTAAAATGGGGGATAACGGAGTGAAATCCAAGGAAGAGGGGAATGTTGAGCTCAAAAGTGTTGTCACCCACAGCCTTGGTGATAGTGTAAGATCCATAGCAGAGTAGACAAAGCTTTTGATGGGGTCTTGTAAGACGTTATTTCTGCAAGTGCAACCAAATTTTATCTCTCACCTAAAACTTGTATGGCACCCGATGTTGATCATGGCGCTACTTGTACTATTGATCCAGGTGAATATATATGGCCACCCATCCCTCCCAGCCGGCTCACATACAGATTTCATCTTGGAAGTTATAATTTTCATCTTGGTGGATTTTTTCTATCTTTTCGGGTCCTAAACTTTCGAGGTTGTTTTGAGGCCCTAAACAAGGTTTTTGGGTCCACCCATAGTCACACAAAAAAAAATATTAGAGTGTGATGGAATAATGTGTAGTCCTTGGATAGACCTTTCCAACGGGGTATCGTGTGCCTAAAACGAAGATTGTATGCAAAAGTTACAACCCTGGGAAGTTGATGTACCACCTTACCCCAATGGGGCCCACATAACTTTTGGCGCTTCATATCCTAGGGTTAGGTTTTTGGATGTCTAGGGTTTTTTGTTTACTTCTTGATATGAAAAAGGGCTGGAGGCATCATTGTAATGTGCTCATATGAATGCGCATAGCCACCACATATTTTCTCATAGATTAGCTACCACCAGTCGAGCAAGATTGGTTTCATTATGCATTTTACAGTTTCAACAGATTTCTCTATTGAATAGAAGTTAAGTTCCATTGTATTTATGTTATTGTTCTATGTATATATGTGTTAATGTTATAGATATGTGTTTGATTTCATTCTTTTCATAAATTCAGATCAGTACTTATCCGGATTTATGAGCGGAACGAAATGAAACACGGATCTATAACATTAACACATATATAGAGAACAATAATAGAGATACAGTGGAAGGTATTGATCCAGATTTATGAGAGGAACAAAATGAAACATAGATCTATAACATTAAAACATATATACAGAGAAAAATAACATAGATACAGTGGAACTTAATCTCTATTCAATAGAGAAATCTATTGAAACTGTAAAATGCATAATGAAACCAATCTTGCTCGATTGGTGGTAGCTAATCTCTGAGAAGAGGTGTGGCAGCTACGCCCATTCATCTGATAACATTACAATGAGATCTCCGGGCCTTTTCCGCATAAATTATTAAACAGAAAACCCTAGACATCCAAAAACCTAACCCCGGGAGATGAAGCACCAAAAGTCATGTGGGCCCCGATGGGGTAAGTTGGTACATAAACTTCTCGGGATCGTAACTTTTGCATACAATCTTTGTTTTAGGCACACGATATCCCGTTGGAAATCTCTATCCGAGAACTAAACATTATGTCATAACACTCTAACTTTAGTTATAATGTAACTGTGGCAGGCCAAAAAAACGATGTTTAGGGCCTTAAAACGACTCTAGAAGTTTAAGACCCGAAAAGCTAGAAAAAACCTTCCAAGATGAAAATTGTAATTGTTAAGATGAAATTTGTATGTGAGTCAGTTGGAAGAGGTGGGTGAACAGCAATATCCCCCTAGATCAACGAGATTTCCCCCTCGAAGTGTATTGTAATCATTAACATTCTATCATTTTTTAAGGCATTGGATCATAATATTCTGCAATTTTTATAGCTCCAACAGCAATTCCAACCAAAATCTCATGTTCCTCTCAACCTGTTGACCCAAGGAACATAACCCCATCATTGATCTTATTCCATTAGTTTTCATCATTCTTTTATCAGGGCCCCCAACGTATGTTAGCTAAGACTCTAAGATGTGGTTCTAGAACTCTAGTTGTTCAAAATGGAGTCTTGCATTCTTATATTTTTTTTTCTTCAAAATTGTCAAAAAATTGTGGGTATTCTTCTTGCATGTTTTCATTATGCTCCTATGTATCATCTTCAATACCATAGCAAGTCCATTAAACCTTTACCGACCCTATGGCTTTGTTCCTGATCACTTTAACTTTTTGGTTCAAGATGTGTACTAGTTCCACCCGGAAATCCCCTTCGTGTTCCACTTGGATCACAATCCAATCAATTATATGGTTATGTTCAAACACATATTTATTTAATAATGGGACATGAAATACATTATGCACTCTCATGGATGTAGTTAATGTTAAACATGTATGCAACTAGCCCTATCTTTTCTAAGATTCCAAAAGGTTCACCATATCTTGCTACCAACTTTGGACATCTTCTTAATCTTAGTGAACTTCTCTTTGCCTTCACTTTTAAAAACACATTTTCATCTACTTTAAAATATTTGAAAACTTTGTTCTTGTCTGCATAATTGTTTTTCCTATCCTGGGTAGCCCTTAAATTATGCTTGATCTTTATTATTTTATCTTCCATTTCCTTCAACAAATTTATCCCAATAACTGTTTTGTCTATTGGGTTATCCCAACTCACTAGTTTGTTACACTTCCTACCATACAATGTTTCAAATGGACTCATTTTTAATGAAACCTAATACCCATTATTATAAGCAAATTTAATTAAATGAATATAATATTCTCACTTTGATGGTTGATTCTAAGTGTGTCCTCAATTATTATGTTATTCCTCTTTATTTGTCCATCTGACTCTGGGTGATACGATATTCCGATATTTAAATTTGTCCCAAATCCATTGAACAAACCTTTCCAAAAATTGGTTGTAAACTTTGGATCTCTATATGAAATTATTTCATTGGGCACTCCATGTAACCTAACAAGTTCCTTCATGTATATTTATGCAATATTTGTTTCCTTGTGCGTAATCTTCACAGGAACAAAATGTGTTGTCTTAGTTAATTTATCCGCCACCATCATGATGGAATCATGATGCTTCATTATTATGGGCAGTGTTATAATAAAATCCATCATGACTACATCCCACAACCATTATGGAATGGGAAATGGTTGTAACAACTTTGTTGGATGTTTATGTTCAGACTTCACTTTCTGGCACTCTAGACATCTAGCTATATAATTAGTCACGTCTTTCTTCATTCCTGGCCAAAATTATTAGCCTCTTACAACTGCAATTGTTTTATAATATCCTTGGTGCCCAACATACGACAGACACATTGTGAATTTCCCTCGGCATTGTATTTTTCGGCTCACTAGAGTTTGGAACATATATTTTTCTTATATACGTGAGTATTCCATCCTCTTACAAATCATAATATTTAAATTTCTATTGTAAATTTCTCGGTTGTAATGTTTCTTTTAATGTCAAATAGTGTTGATCTAGATTTGTTGTTGCAATAATTGTATTTTTCATTCAGTTATGTACATGCTAATGTTTGCAATATGCATTTCATGATCTCTCCTTCTAATTGCATCAGCCACCTATTTTTTTTTCCTTTGATGTGCTTAATTTTAAAGTCATATTCAATCAGAAATTCAAGCCATTTAGTTTGTTTATCATTTAATGTGGGTTGTTCAAACAAATGTTTCAGAACATAGTGGTCTATCCTTAGCTCAAATTGTCTCCTCATGAGGTAATGTCTCCACATTTTTAATGCATCAATAATGGTTACTAATTCTAGATCATGGGTAGCATAATTCCTTTCATGCTCTTTTAATTTTCGGGACTCATAGCATACCACATGATCCTTTTGTGTGAGGAATCCACCAATCTCTTGTTTGCATCAATGCACACCACAAAATATTAATATCGATCTGCACTCTTCAAGATTGGGGCACTTTTCAAGATGTCTTTCCACTGTTGAAATCTCTCTTCACACTTGGGAGTCCATTCAAATTCCACTCCCTTCTTTTGCAAAGAGGTGATTGTGCTTGTAATCTTTGAAAAACCTTTTATGAATCTTCAGTAATAACCAACAAGACCCATGAATGATCTAACTTATGTAACATTTCTTGGTGTTTTTCATCTTTTAATGGCCTTTATCTTCTTGGGATCAATTGATATCCCTTCTACGGAAATTATATGCCCCAAGTAGTGAATCATCTTTTGATGAAAGATGCACTTACTTAGCTTAACATACAATTTATGCTCTCTTAAAACTTGCAACACCATTCTTAAATGTTGCTCATGTTCCTCCTCTATATTTAAATAAATGAGTATATCATACAGGAACACAATTACAAGCTTGTCCAATTACTCCTTAAACGTATCATTCATCATGTACATGAAAATTGTCGATGCATTCGATAGCACAAATGGTACTATTGTGAATTCATAATGTTTGTATCTTGTTTTGAATGTTGTCTTGTTGATGTCTTCTTCCTTTATCATCACTTGATGATAGTTTGATTTCAAGTGAATCTTTGAAAATATTCTTGTACCTTTCAACTAATCAAATAGATCATCAATCATTGGCAAAGAATATTTGTTCTTTATGGTGATCTTATTTAGTTGTCTAAAATCAATACACAATCTTAAGGTTCCATCTTTCTTCTTTACAAACAAGATTGGGGCTCTCCAAGGTGACACACTTGGGCATATATATCCCTTCTTTAACAACTCTTCAAGTTGCATCTGCAACTCTTTCAACTCCGGTATGCCCATTATGTATGGTGTCTTGGACATTAGGGCAGCTCTTGGCACCAATTCAATAGAGAAATCAATGTCTCTCTTTGATGGTAGTCATGGGATTTCCCCGAAAACATATTCAAAAACCCTCAAGACTGGATGGTCTTCAATGTTTGTCACCTTATCTTTGATTGTCTCCTCCATATGGGCTGCAAAAGTATGACATCCCTTCCTGAAACTCTTTTTCAATTGCATAGCTGAAATTTTTCTTCCAGCTATAGCTCTTGGAATTCTTTGAACCTTGTCTTGCTTCCCTTCTTCATTAATACATGTGATTGTCTAGTTATAACAGTCTAGAACAGCTATCCATGCCAATTAGACAATCATATGAATGGTATGATGTTCACATCTACCTTTGTGATGAGTCCATTCATATCTATCGGATGATCTTTAACTATCTCATTGATTTTTCTCTTAACCCCTATGGCTAATCAAACTAAACAATACTTCTTATGCTTACTCATTTGCAAGTGAAAACTTTCAACAATGTTAGAGTTTATGTAACTATGGCTAGCTCCATAATCAATTAAAATTACTATGGGCTAGTTATCAATCTTACCTTCCACTTTAATCATGGGGGTCCTTGGCATGTTTCCCCTCATGTCTTCAACTATTTCATCCTCCTCAATGTTTTGGAAAGTTGTCATTCTCTCTCCTTTGTGAGGGTAGTCCCTATATAAGTGGTTTTTCTCACATCTCCAACATTGTACAAGTTGTTGTCTTGGCCTTTTCCCAAATGAATATGTAGTCTTGTGTTCATTTTGGGTTGACTGACCTTGTTAATTTGCTTGAGAGTTATTCTTGAAAAATAGTGGCTTAAAACATTTTCTACCTTTAATCATTTTTACCTTTCATCTTGTCATTCCAAGCTTTTTAGAAAACCGATCTTCCCTTTTTTTGCTCATAAAGATGTTTTTCTCTCCTAATTACTTCCTCCAAAGACCCAGGGTTATCATATTCTATCTTGTCATTGTAGAAAGAGGATAACCCACTCAGAAACCTTTGGATTTTGAGTTTCTTTTCCTTTATGAAGTCAACATACTTCAGCAATCCAAAGAACCTCTTCTCATATTCATCCATTGTCATGCTTCCCAACTTGAGCTCAAAGAACTCTTTCATATTCCTTTCATAATAATGCTCGGACAAATATTTCTCTTGGAAACATCCTTTAAATTGCCTCCATGAGATCATTTTCTCATCAAGGTGATTGCCTTGCTTAACATGATCCCACCACATGGTTGATTTTCCTTGCAAGTGGTAGTTTTCAATTCTAGCTTCTACCCTTGAGGGATAATCATGCAGCTGGAAATATTTCTTCATTTCCAACAATTAGGCCTTGGCCTCTTCTCCTTTCCTATGCTCACCATTGAAAGTTGATGGCTTGATTTTCCTAAGTTCACCTTGCAAGATGTCTGCCTCGAAACTTCTTCTTTGCCTCCTGACAGGAGACACACTTGGATTGCTCCCTAGCCCTAAACTTGCATGAGTCCTTCTAGTGGATTGACTTGGATAATGATAGTGTTTTCTCATGCTTCTTGACTACCTATCATTCTCATGATCATCCACTTTTATTTGTGATATAGATGTTGTTACTTTTTTAGCACTCGTTGCTTATTTTGTGCCAGAGTCTTTGTTAACTTGCCTATGCAACATATTCAAACTCTAAAGTATCTCTTCCTCAGCCTTCATAATCCTTTCATTATTTTCTTTATAGCTCTACACTTCTTTACGCAAGCTTCTCATAGTTACAGGCTCATGCATGCCTCTTCTTCCATTAAAATGTCTCAACATTTCCCATGTTGACATGTAGAGACATCTGACTTCCTTCTCATGGTTGTAAAATCTCTAGGAATCTTCCATAACTCCAGTCCTCATATAAGAACCAAAGTTGTTTTCATGTACCTCTAATTCTACAATAAATGTACATGTAATAATTATTGTTAGCGCATGCATACTATAAAACATTTGATTAATTAGAATACGAGTTATTTTTCATATCAATTTACGAAGAACACAATGCATCAATTCAAAATCTGATTCCTTAGACACATTTTTCTCTGAAACATCTCTCCAACAGCTATACTCGCACCTCATTCCGAGTTCTGAACAAAAAGTTACAACATTCACATGCTGCAATTTCCACTTATTTACTGTTTCAAAATTTACTTTATCAGTTTTTGATAAAATTTTAGTGCCCAATTCAAAATTATGGGTGGGTGTCTTCTCCTCCTCGAGACCTTTCTAGCGACTTCATTTGTTCAAAAATGAACTCCAAGCTTAAAGTTATGGTTCAGAGAAGTTTAGACTATTTTCTCATTATATCCATGTATGCTACAGGTATCTTCTTTCTCTTCCTACACATTTTTACATACATAGATCTCAAATCTGGCTCCATGGTTGTCTTCTATGGTTCATAATCTTTCCATAGACTGCTCTTATGCCTCGAACAGACTTCGGCGCAAGGAATTATGCCATCTAGAAGTAAACATGTGCCAAAATGTATAACCTTGTTTCAGAGTCAACTTTCTCATACGAGCTATGTTTTGTGAACGGAATAGCTCGTTAAAACATTCTCCTCGAGCTCTTTTATTTAAGTTGCAAAGACTATGTAGTGCATATGGAAATCACAGTCTCAAAAAATACAACTTCTAAAAACGTTGTTTAGAGCCTCTAAATTGCCCGACAAGTTCATGACCTTCAAAATCCCAAAAATTCATAGAAATTTGACTATTTCACTATTATAACCTCTTAATATGCACCAACGATCTCAATATTGGGTGAAATCTCAACTGTTGATCTGAACTCTATCGGTAATCGTCGTTCTCCTTTGGGTGCATGCAACACCCTGCCAAAACTACCGACTCAGTTGTCGATCATTGCCCATTTCCTTTGACAACCGATTTGCAAGACATCACTAAACCGGTCGACCCGACCATTAGCGATTTTTGTTGGTGGATGAAATTATTTACCAATTCGGTCGACCCGATCATTAGCCATCGACCATCTCTTGGATGGCATGGCATGATACATGGATGTTGATATGGCATGACAAATCATCCTGAGGTGTCAACTTGGCTGATATGGCATGACACATCATCCTACTCTTTTCTTCATCAACAATCGACAATTTCCTTTGGGAGACCCAAACACCTCGCCGAATTGGTCATCTCGATCATAGGTCATCGACGATCGACGATTCTGTTTGCCAAGCAAACACATTGTTGAAATAGTCCACCCGACCATAAATCGTCGGTGAATTATCTTGGCCAACTCCAACACTTAAAAAATTTCAACCAAATCCCAAATGAATTTGGACCATCGATCTACCATTCAAAATTATCTTGACCATTGATCTATTCCAACTCCCAAACAACCAAAAACGAATCTAGACCGTTGATTTGTCTCATTTTCCCAATTACTGAAAATGAATCTCGGTCATCAATCTGCTAGACCTTGCTAAATTCTAAAAACCTTATAAGTTTTTAAATCTATTACAGCGAATCTGGGTCGTTGATCTCGAAATCAAACACGATCTCAATTATCAATCCATCAAACTTGGCCCAATTCTATAACGACCATTAAAACATGAATTTCGACCTCCCATGTTGAATTTTAACTATGCAACCCTGCATATTAACTCCATTAAACCTCTTAGACAGTTTTGAGACATTTAAACTCAAATTTTTCTCACGAATTTGGGGGTTTCACTCTAATTTTCTCCATTTTTCCCCTAATCTATCACGGAACAAAATCCGTGACAACGAATTTTACCCAAATTTGCATATGTTCTTGGCCCATATGTGTCCAGTGTCGAATTAGAAGCTCTGATACCATAATATAATGTTCCTTGGCCCAACTGAGGTGCCTTACGTGCGAAAATACTCATAAATTAAAAGTTTTTTAAAGCTAACTAATTTCTTGTAGCTTACCAGCTACGAATTACACACATATCTAACTATTTTCTGATATCATAATTAAATGCATCTACAACATGCTAAAAATGGCATGAATGCAATTTAAATAACTCAATACAACAACATATAAATCGTTCTCAAACATAGATTGAATACACAACAATTAAACTCATAATGTAACATAGAAACAAGATAAAACATTTATCTCTTAAAAATGTTTGTGCAATTAGTTACTTGGGAATGACGTTCCACCCAACCATAGACTTGCTCAATATCTCAATAAAAAGTCACCTCCAAGTTGGGGCTAGCAATCCACAAAAGAGGGTGATCTCTCATTGTCCACTCACGGCTCAGAAATCCCACAACCAACTCGTATTCTCTTACAACTATCTTGATTTTCCACCAGCTCTCTTCCTCTCAATTTTCCCAACCCAAAGAATGTACCCCTTCACTGATTTTAGTCTCTCGTGCATCTCATTCGTTTATCAAGATCTCTCTAGCACAGGTAACCAAGAATCTCTCTACTGAGAAACTCAATGGAGCTCACTGCTAGGAAAACTACCAAGAAAAACAGCAGCAACACTTGTGTTACAGTGCAACTCGCACAAGAGTTCACCGTTCAGGCCTAACAACCTACCTCTTCGGTATTCTACTCCAAATATGCTCCAGAATTCACCCTCTATGGTTGTTTTAGCTCCAAGCTCTTCTTTTCTACTCTCTACTTCTTGTTTATGCCAAAAACTTGACTGTCTAAAAATGTTGTAACTATCCATACGAATTTCCTCTCATTTGGCCTGTTTGTTCGAATTACACACTTCCCCAAGTTGATTGTACTCAGCCCCCATGCTCTCAATAACTATGGGATGTGACGTCTCACACCCACTCTCTTACATGCATTCAATGATTCGCTTTGAGGACACTTAATCAAAAATTAGAAGGTTCATATACAATAAGAATTTTAGGAAATAGGTTGAATTAATAAACATGGGTAATTCCCCCTTTGACATCTCTTAGACATTCTCTTAGTCCCTCCCCTCTCTTGTGGATTAATCCATCTCCCATCTCTCTCCATGTCCCCTAACAGTTGGCATCACATGTTATTATTAAAATTTAGAAACACAATTCGCATATATACCACTTGATTGTGGCCACACATTATATCTACACTAAGCATTAATTAAAATGGTGATTATAGTGGGGACGTTACATCATGTAACCCTATGTGATCTATGGTACTGAATATATATCTTTTCATTTTAATTGAATTGATAACCTCCCACATGTATCATCTATATCTTTGTGTGTGTGACCCGCCAAGAGGAAGTTAACCTATACAATTTCAAATATCTTTGTCATTAGAAAGGAAGCAAATGCAAACACATAATGACTATTGTTCACTTGCAAAATTATCAATTTGTGACATCCACACTAGAGGTAATTTTCTAGGTGGTATGTATGTATTATCAACTCTTGCCTCAAGATATTGCATAACCTCTTCCTTGTATATTAGCATTTTTCATGTGACTCTACTTGTAATAATAGTGCATATTGTAAGGGGTGGTTTGATGCCCTCCCCTGCCTTACCCTAACAAATCCCTATGTTTATTATTCCTTGGTTCTTCAACCACCATGAGGCATTTAGCTAATGAAGTCATGAAAAAGTTTGAACCCATTTCTAGAAAATGTAAGCATACCACTCAAAGAAATTGAAATATGTGTGACAGTATTAAATGACTTTTCCTTCTTACACATCCTTGGTATATAAGTCTTTACCTTGTCCATGTTGATGTGCACAATGCTCAAGTGGGGTACTATGATGTTTCTCTAAATTCATGCCATGTGCATAGTACACACTACGACAATTGTGAATGTAGTTGTGGGTTGATTGCATTGCATGTAACCATTCTAATTGCATTGGATCGATGGTGGTCTTAAGTTTGTTGGTGATGGAGAAACATGCATCACACATTGCAAAGAATTTGTTCTTCGTTATTACAACCTCTGAAAAATCATTTCTCATTATCATGTTGAAGGATTGCAACGATTGAGGATGACTCAAGCTACTTATGTCATTTATAACCATTTTGATAAGTGAACCATGGATCATATTTGAAGGCAGTAATTTGAGAGACATCCTTATTCCATATTTTAAAATTTGAGAGGCGCCCTTATTACATATTGACACTGTAAACAAATTAGATGTAGATATTTCTCTGAATTTGGCTACACAATATTACTAACACTAGCAATCAACAATGTTTCATTTGTTTTTTTGTAAACCAATATTTCCATTCACTACCTTCAAATCAACATTTTTAAAGTTGCTCTTATAGTGCTAGAAACTACTTCTAGGTATGCCATTAAGCCTTTTACAAGCAAGACTAAAATACATGCCATCTTCTAGGTCATCACAAAGCCCTTAGAAGTCCACTAACATAAACTTCCATGGTTTGTTCTATAACGGAAACAATGTTTAGAGGCCTAGATTCCTATGTTCTTATTTGTCAACCTTGATTCTTATGTTCTTATATGTTCTTATTTGTCAACCTTGATTCTTATGTTCTTATATGTTCTTATTCTTCATAGAGTTGCCCATGCCTTGTCATCATTTAATCATTTAACTAATAGTCTCTATAGGTTGATCAACTATTTTTCTCACTCCAAAATAACGAACCATTTTGGAGTGGTTTACTTCTTTGAGTAATTGTAATCATATAGGTTGAGGTAAGCACAATACAGTCTACTTTATAAAAATCTATATTCTAAGTGCTAAATCTCAAAATCTTAATTCAAACTACAATAAACTTGCTCAAAAAGCCTACAACCTTAGCTAAGACCTTCCAACCTTCCCCTCATTTTAATACACAATCATTGAGATCTACAAGATCAACATTTTCTTTGGTAAATGAATGTTACAACAGTGTCTTATTCATTGGTAAATGAATGTTACAACAGTGTGTCTGATACCCTCTTCTTATATTGAATGACTAAAGATGAACTACTACACATAAGTTACCCAATTTTATTTTTTATTATCATGTAATTTTTATGTCAAAAACATCAAGGAACAGATTTTCCTTGAAACTAGTCATCCTCCTAAAATTTCTTAAACTTGTTTTTTAAAATAAATCATCTACCATGTCACGACCGCGCTATCAATGGTCGACTTGCCGTGCAAATTTGGTGCAATTAACGTTAGGGTTTTGACATTCTGTCGTCGGGGCCAGAGTGATCTGAGGCTTTCATGCTCAAAAACGTTTAAAAGAAGTCTTGTGATGAATTCAATAGTTGAGTCCACAAAGAAAGATGAACACCGTATGCCACGTGTTTATAGTCTGCCCGCACCTTTCAAAATTTTCTTTGTATAAACCATCGGTCCGAAAGATGGGATTGTATTGGATCTATTTTTAAAGATTGTTTTGCATTATTATTTATATTGTCTAGTATATGGTATATTTATTTAAGAAAGCAGTATTATTTATCAATTTGCGAATCCCGTATAATTACATATATTTATTCAAAAAAAATTAGCCATATTATTTGTTAAAATGTGTGGAATCTGGTATAAATTTTATATATTTAGTGATAGTAGTATTATTTGTCAAACAGTGTGGAATCCGGCAATGTATTTATTGGCATTATTATTTGTCAAATTGTGTGAAAATGCGATATAATTAGTTTTGGGATAATAGGCGGAGCGCAGAGGTGCTGTAGTGTAGACTGGCATGTAGAGTACAAAGTTTAGATATTAACCTATATTGTTTTTCCCTTTCACAAGCTATCACATACTAATGGTAAAATGAGTACAGTTTCAAAGCAAATGGTACATGTTAAGGTGCAGGGGCAGACTTGGAATCCGAGAGCAAGAGTAGTGCACCACTTGTTTACTTTTTGAGCAAAACGAGGATCAAAGAAGATTAAGGAAGAGGCTAAGAGACGGAGATACAAAGAAAACTCTATTAGTTCTTAGTTCGGATATATAGGGAAAACGAGGATCAAAGAAGATTAAGGAAGAGGCTAAGAGACGGAGATACAAAGAAAACTCTATTAGTTCTTAGTTCGGATATATATAGGGAAGGGATATAGAGAGGAGGGGGTAGGGTCATATATAATTATTATTATTATTATTTTAAGAAAAAATTAATTTCCATAACATAGAGAAGGGATATATAATTATTATTATTATTTTAAAAAAAATTAGTTGATATATAGGAAAGGGATATAGAGAAGGAGGTAGAGTCATATATAATTATTATTTTAAGAAAAAATTGTATTAATTATTATTTTAAGAAAAAATTGTATTTTTTTTCTTAATTCTAGAGGGTAAAAAATACATTTTTCAAATGTAACAGTGCTGACAAAAAATCTAAGGCTTTATAAGACCTCCACTGAATCAAAGTATTTTTCAAATGTTAACAGCCACTGAAGCAAAGTTCTGAATGTGTCTATATCCAATATCCTCAAAAAGGACCAAAAGAGATTCTACAGAAGTTGTTCATAGACCACTAAAGCTGATCAAAACAATAAAATCCATCAAAGTATTTTAGCTTGTAACTAATGACTAAATTAACTGTACTACAGTCTTCCAGTTTGATAATTTAAATCCATCCAAGGCTGCTTGCCTTCTAGTAAACAAAGAACCAATGGAGATTTCTTCCAAGATGAAAATAGAAACCTGCTTTTTTGGAGAGACCACCCCGCTTCTACATTTTTTTCTCTCTGTAGATGTGTGTTTGTATCAACCTGATGGAAATAAAAAAAAGCCAGTGTTTTTATATCACAAGCCAAAGAGTGAAGTGATATGTTTGTAACCTGATAAAGGCCTTTCATCCAATTGATTGTTAGCTAGGAGTCGCCCAATACTTGTGAATAGGGCAGTTGAGACCTTAAAGCAAACTTCAAAAGGGAAAAAGAGTGAGTTGAACTCCCCCAGATTATTGGTGCCTCTTCCATAATTGGCTTTGAATTGAAATACATGTGAACCTCAGAGGTAGAGGGGAAAACCCAAACCCACCATCGAGTCCAGTCCTCTGCACTCCTCGTCGAAGAATGCCCAGGCCCTTACCGATCTAACTGAACCTCCTTAGGGATCCTTGGCGCTTTCAGATGGGAATCAAAAGTGAAGAAACGCATCAGTGACCAAATTTGTGTCGAAGATTGGAAGGGAGAGCGGTATTTTTCCTAGAAGGCAATGTTGTTCCTTGCGATCCAGATGGCCCAGATTGCCAAAAAGGGGAGAGCTCTCCAACTTTTTAACCTCTTCTCTTTATATCACCTCTGAAAACAGTGCTCCACTGTAGTAACCTGCCATAAGGACTGTAAACGAGAGACTTTCTCCACCTACACCTGAATCGAGTACCGACACTTGAGGAAGAGATACTCGTTCATTTTTTCAGTGGCTCAGCATAAAAGGCAAACTTATTTCCCTCTTTGTAATAATTGACTCCAAGAATTATTATTATTGGTATTGTTATTTATTATATAATATTAAAATATAATTACACCTAATAAAAGGCAGACTTCTTTCCTTCTTTTTAATATTTCACTCCAAGAATTATTATTATTTCTTTTCCTCTTTTTAGTAATTGAGTTCAAAAATTATTATTTTTTTTGTTTGTTAATTTGTGAAGGACTTGTTGGCTACGCTATTAATCTGTGGCTTGAGAAACCGCGACTCAGGGGCATCTAAGCCGTCAAAATCACCCGGGGATCGCACCAGGCCTGAGCCACACCAACCCTTAACATGGTTGGATTTTTTTTTTGTCTCCACAGGTTTCGAACCGATGACTTTAACATCACGGAGTGGCTTAACAACACACTCCGTCACCGACTGTCCTACACCTCGGGGACAGTCCAAAAATTATTATTATTAGTATTGTTATTTATTAGTTTTGTTATTTATTATATAATATTATTATTATTATTATTATTAGTTTTGTTATTTATTATATAATATTAGAAAAATAATTACATCTAAATTTAAAGAGAATTGTGATGTTATAAAAATTAAAAAATTAAGATAATCTATCTCAATTTAGAATTTAATTGATTTAGAATTTAAAGAGAATTGTGTGATGTTATAAAAAAATTAAAAGGTAAAAGAAAATTACGATGATCTAATTTAAATTAGAATTTAAAGAAAATTTATTTTAATTTAGAATTTAAATAGAATTGTGTGATGTTATAAAAAATTAAAAGGTAAAAGAAAATTACGATGATCTAATTTAAATTAGAATTTAAAGAAAATTTATTTTAATTTAGAATTTAAATAGAATTGTGTGATGTTATAAAAAATTAAAAGGTAAAAGAAAATTAAGATGATCTATCTCAATTTTAAAAAGAAGAGGTATCTATATGTTTTGGTTAGCATAAAAAAGAAAATTCACTTTGCTAAAATAAAAACAAATCTTCACTAGCTCCATAGTGAAACAGGGCTTGGGCAATTCCTAAAAGGTGAAAAAAATTTACCATGTTTGAGGTGAAATTATGTTATTTTTTTCATATTTTCACAAATTTAACTCAAAAACTTCACAAATTTAACTCAAAAACTAAGAAAAAAAATGTAAATAAGCTTTGCACAAAGACACCTATAACAAATTAAATATGTTAGAAATCAAATTAGAAAAAAGTTTAAAACTCATTTATATAGTGAACAATATTTTCCACAATATTTATGTTTGAGGTGAAATTATGTTATTTTTTTCATATTTTTACAAATTTAACTCAAAAACTAAGAAAAAAATGTAAATAAGCTTTGCACAAAGACACCTATAACAAATTAAATATGTTAGAAATCAAATTAGAAAAAAGTTTAAAACTCATTTATATAGTGAACAATATTTTCCAACAATATTTATGGTTAAATGAACTTTATGACCTATAACAAATTAAATATGTTAGAAATCAAATTAGAAAAAAGTTTAAAACTCATTTATATAGTGAACAATATTTTCCACAATATTTATGGTTAAATGAACTTTATGGTTAAAAGTTCATTTATGTAGTTAATATAAGATCTTTCAAATAATTATCCACTAACTACTTCAATTTCGACTTCACAATGAAAATAACATAACCACTTTCCTGTTTCATATTGCATTTCCTTCTCTTAATCACTAAGGCATTCCCATTTTTCCTTTGAAAGGGTATTCTAGTTATGTTATATGTATTATAGTGAGTTCTAATTGACAACCTATTTTTTATTATTATTTACAATAACGTCATCAATACCTAACAACTTCCATAAGTGCATATATTTGTCATAGTTGGACATTTAACCACTATTTTAGACAATGCTTCTAACTAAAATGATACTATTCTACACCACTCTATTGCAAGCATAATCTGCAACAATATCCTAACACAATGTTCACCTCAAATGACAAATTAAGATCTAAAAGTACCAACATATGCACTGTGTGTCATTTGGTTAAAGATAGCATCATCCCTTTTGGAGAAAGCATTTAGAAATAATATATATTATAGTAAGTGATGAACAGACTTAGACCATTTGTCATACCCTCTCAATTCTTAACTTTGTCAAGCTGCCAAGTTAGTGGACACCATCATCCGCTAGCCACAAATCTCATTCCCTCTAGATCACTATCCAATCCATCTTCATCAACAATATGGCCTTAAAAACGCTATTGAAAACACATACACCAAATATGATGCAAATACTTTTTGGTACATCTTGTTGTAAATGAATGTCATTTAGGTTGAAATTTACAAAACTGTCCACATATGGTCGATGTCCACATATGGTCGAAGTGCATCAATTAGTATATTCCAAATGTTGTTGGAGCTTCAATAAGTTTGAATGAAAAAGCCATGCACTCATATGCCCTTTGATTTTGAAAATTGTGTTGAAGGTTTTGATGGAACTTTCTGTACCATTTTAGTAATTTTAATTTTCAACATTCAATCAATCATGTATTTGACACTTGATATCAAGCATCTCTTCATAGCGAATTTATTTATCTCTGCAAAGCCCTGGCTTCCAAATAATTGGTTTTCCAGTAACACCCTATTTACTACATTTTTCCAGCATCTCGAGGAATCAAAATCACAATGTCTTGCCAAAACATATGTTAAAAGGATCAAACTAAAATCACTTCTTGTCAACAAGCACTAGTCTTACTACAAATTGCAAAGTCCCTACTTTCAAATATTTGGTTTTCCAATAATTCTGTATTTAATACAGTTTTCCAGCATATTCAAGAATCAAAATCATAATGTCTTCATGTTATCCCCTAGATTTTCACCCTTGAAAATCTTGAGAGTTAAGAGCCAACATGCACTATTTTGGCTCGCATTCTAAGATTCATCCAAAGTTTAGCACTTATGGTTAGCAGAGGTTGGTTCTCATCAGAAAGAAGTATATGATCAGTACATGATTGTTTTGTTCATAGATAGAGTTAGCTTGTGTTCCTTTGCATTTTGAGAGAGATGTCTACATACAACATGTGTTGCTACTTTTTGGGAGCAACGGTTTGAGTGGGTCTCTAGACAGTTTGGAAGAGTTATGAGCATACAGGGATGGTCCTTGCATGATTCCAAGCCCGATAGAACTTTTCTGGGCAACATGCAAGAACTTCCTATTTTTAGCAATTTGAGCTCTAGGCCCCAGATTCATTTTGAACACATATTATTGATTCTTGACACTGAGTGTTTTTGGACATTTTCTAGGATGATGTGGCACAGATTTCTATTTTTAGCATGTTGAGCACCAGGGCTCTCGTGTCAATTCTAATTGCGGATTCAGAATCCTTGTGGAAAAACGAATCCAATGAGTATAATATCATGGACATGCGAGTACTTTATATAATTAGCAGTGCCTATTTTTAGTAGTAAACACGTGATGGTGGTCTCCTAGTCATTTCGAGCATTTGCTGAGAGTTTGGGGGAGTTTCCACAAGTTTCAAATTTTTGGGAGCAGATGGTTATTTTTGGAAATTTATATTTTTAGCAGTCATCGTCATCTTTAGCAATGACAAGTGGCAAGCTAAGATTTCGACATGCAGCAAAGTATCAAGATGATGTGGCATCTACATGGCATCATGGACCAAAGGCACATTTTCCAAGGATTATGCATTAAATGAGAATTAATTAAGCTAAAGAGGTGGTGCATAGGTGAGGTGGCATTTTTTTGAGAAAGTTTAGCCACTCAAGACTAATTTTTCTCACTCTATTCCTCTCACTTTCCATGCAATCAGTTTCAAAAAATTCCCCCTAAACTGTTTTTAAATGCAAAATCTCCAAATTTTAGGAAATTCCTAAAAAATAGGGTGAATTTCCCTTTAACTCATAACTCCCTCATCCCTTGGCCCAATTTAACAATCTAACATGCGTTGGAAAGCTAAAATTATTCTCCATGCATCTTAGTCATTATTTAGCTCACCATGTGCATACACTTTCACTCATAACTCACCCATGCGCATTACTCACTCACACTTATTTCCTCATGTGCATTAACTCTTATTTTCTTCACTCCTCTTGTATATATTGGATGGTCTTCATTGGTTATTGGTCAAATATTGCAGCAGCTAGCATAGTGTTTCTTTCTCATTCATCTCTCTCTCTCTTAGTCTAGTGACTCTTCTTTGAACAAAGTAATCATTGTATCGGTTGTGGACTTGTCAATTGTGGCGCAACCAACCCTCTTGCAAGCCTATCAATAAAGAAATCGAGTATTTGTGTTCTAACCTTGTTTCTTGTTGGTATTTTGTGATTTTGCAATCTGATTTGTCATTTTCCTTAACTGTTCATTGTGATGTTACTAATCTTTTGAGTACTTTTTCTGTTCTACTTCTATTCTATATTCATTGTGCTAACCCTGCAGGATCCCTCCAAGCAAAAAGAACTTTCCATTGTTTTGGATAGTTTTAACATGCTGTCCCAGTATATAAGCAGTTTTTTTTCATCATTAAACACAGAAAATCAGACTTAGGACAGTGGCAAATCACCTTAGGGACTCCCCATGGAGCTAGCAAGCACTAGCCTAAACGGAGAGGGGTCTAGCCTGTGACGATTTGGGGCTTTTCTCCTTGAATTAGCCAAGTATTCATCGCTGTAGTAATAAGTTATATCAGCTCAATTGGAGTGTGGAAATTTGTATTAACACTTCCCAAAACATACATTAAGAGGATCAAATTAAAATCACTTACTATATTTGATATTTCATAATTGTAAGCCTTTATGCATAGTGAATCGGTATATTTTCAAAGTAGAAATCAACTTTTATCGTGAATTATGATG
Source organism: Picea sitchensis (assembly GCA_010110895.2). Lineage (NCBI taxonomy): Eukaryota > Viridiplantae > Streptophyta > Pinopsida > Pinales > Pinaceae > Picea > Picea sitchensis. Next base: position 29,322 of record SNQJ01S0037730.1, read on the forward strand.
GAATCATCCATAATCGATCATCTGAAGCTTCAAAAATAGGTCATCATCACCAGAAATGATAATATATTATAAGAACAAACAAAGCATTAGCTAGATAAACTATTCACATCTTGTTTATTGCATCCTACAGGAGCAATACAGGGGATGACATGAGTTGACAAACAATCATCCAGTACTGTTATGGTCTGTTATGGTTCCTAGCTTGTTGATCATATTTAAACTGAATGTTTCCATCCAATTACTCAAAAACCAAGAGCATTGATATACATGAAAATTATGACTTGTTTTTATTTACAATTTGAACCATGCATAAGCAAGAGGATCAACACATGGAGCCTCCACAGTTATAACAGTCCCAGTCGAAATATTTCCAATCAGTTCTCCACGAATATGTAACACAAACCAAAGGATACATTCTAATTATAAATGAAGTTGCAGAAAACCATATAGCCTAACATCTAGAGATGCATACAAGTCAAATAACTAACCGATACATTCTGAGATCCAAAATAATCTAAAATTTCTGATCAGAATCCCGCAATCAGCAATCAAATTGTCCCTAGCAGTCCTGCGGTTTCTGTGCCTCAGATTTGGGCAACTAGGCTACCACGAACAATTTTGAAGTTGATATTAACGCAAGTCAATTGCTTGTCATCCACATCTATCAGCTTCATCTTGAGCTTATATGATCCCTGAAATGATGCTCACAAACAGGAACTATGAGACAGTGAAAGGAAATGAAGATGCAACCTAAAAGATGCCCAGTGATAGACTTATGAAAAACATCAGTTAAAGAAGTCCATATTGTTAGAAATAGGGAAAAATAACAGAAAATATGCCTTTTCAAAATTTTAGTTGGCTAGATCAGCAAAAACACAGTAACACTAAACAGATCTGTACTATAAAAGATTTCTTAGTGTACACATCAATTAGATCTCAAACAAACAAAGTTTCTGAGCATGCTCATCAATTAGTTCTGAACCAAACAATATTTCTGAGCATGCACAACAGTTAGATCTAAACTAATAACAATATTCCTGGGCATGCACAACAGTTAGATCTAAACTAAAATTAGATCTGAACTAATAAACATATTTCTGGGCATGCACAACAGTTAGATCTAAACTAAAATTAGATCTGAACCAATAAACATATTTCTGAGCATGCACATCTGTTAGATCTAAACTAAAATTAGATCCGAACTAATAACAATATTCCTGGGTATGCACAACAGTTAGATCTAAACTAAAATTAGATCTGAACTAATAAACATATTTCTGGGCATGCACAGCAGTTAGATCTAAACTAAAATTAGATCTGAACCAATAAACATATTTATGGGCATGCACATCAGTTAGATAATATTTCTGTGCATGCACAACAATCAGATCTGAAATAATAGATCTAAATGTAAGCAAGGCAAAAGAACTGAAAACATTAACTTACCTCTTGATAATCTTACCTCTGTATAAAGGAGAAGAGCATAGCACACCTGAGAGATAATAAGCCACTAAAGTATGCTCAGATAAGTCTGTGTGTCATGAATCTGCTTCAAGGGTCAAATCTCTATCAAGAGAAGTATAGGACAGTCAAGCCACCACGAAAAACCTCACACAAGCACACCCAAAACTCCACACAGCAACAAACCCTCACACATGTAATATAATCTGCCAGTAGAAGGAGGAACAGCTGCCTGTAAAGAAGGTCCAGCCACCTTGCTAGGGTGCCGCGGCCTTCAAGATCCCAGATCTAGGGGACGGCAGACTTCAAGGAGGGTTCCACTGGCTATAGAAGAGGGCCGGCTGGCAACAGTAAACAACAGAGAAGAGGACGGCAGCTTTAACACATTGCAACAGCACAAGAAGTCTCAAATCAGCAACCCTTAACTCAGAGAATACACCTGGCAGCAGCAAGAGAAGAATCTTCAACACAGCAAAGGAAAACAAGGAACGTGCACCAGCAAATGAAGTGAAAACTGGACTGTCAAAGGAGGCCGCAATTTTCTGTTATAAGGAGGCTACAGCTGTAACAGAATCTCAGACCAATCCGCCAGCCTTGGAGAGGAGAAAGTGAATGTGAGTGAATAGTGAAGGGGGAGGGTTCTTATTTATACTTTTAGGCTAGGGTTAGGGTAATAAAAAATATAATTAAAATAACATATTTAATTAATATAAATATTAATCAAATATGTTATAATCAAACATTAATTAAATATTTTTCATATTAACCCCTAAAACAAAAATACAAACCCCCAAACAAACTCAAGTTCAAAAACCAAGGGTGGAGGTTTTAGGAGAGGTTTACTTAGTGGCAACACATGTCCATATACTTCTCAAGGTGACCAATTAACTTTATCATCACTGCATATGGGATACATCCCTCATGTGGTCATGCCCGCCTTCAAAATCTCTCCTAGGTCCTGTGGACCATCCTAGAAGAGAGGAAGAGGATCACACACCAACAACTACCTGATCAAGGACTAGGTTGCCCCAGAACATATCTGGGGTCTTATCCACCAAGGTACAAGACCAAGGATCAACCCATGCCTTAGACATGGGTACCCTGAAACACATCCAGGGGCCCTAAACATATCTAGAGACTTAAACTGCTCGGTCCCAGACCAAGAACCCCATTCATCTACTAGAGGCCCTCTCAAGGGTCTTTACTGCTTGATTCCAAACCAAGAACCCCAGTTGTCTACTGGGGGGCCTTACAAGGTTCTTTTGCTGCTTGATCCCAGACCAAGAACCCCAGTGGTCTACTGGGGGCCCTTACAAGAGTCTTTTTCCATGGCTCTGACTGCTTGGTCCCAGACCAAGAACCCCAAGAGTGTAATGGGGGCCCTAGCCCACAACTAGGGTCTTAAGCCATCCTCCAGGGAGAATGGCTCTTGCAGCTGCATTAAATTCAACACTCCCTCTCAGCAAGAGAGGCATTCTCAGCTACACCAAGCTTGTCACGAAAGTACACAAACTTTGTCAGGGACAGTGGCTTGGTCAAAATATTTGTCATATGTTCTGTCGTTCGAACATACTGAATACTAAGAACGTTCTTCTGCACCATGTCCCGGACATAGTGATATCTCATCTCAATGTGTTTCGACCTGTCGTGAAACACTGGATTCTCGGTGAGCTTTATACAGCTCTGATTGTCACAGTGAATGACTGTGGGTTCTAGCTCTGTAATGAACAAGTCTGAAATTAGCTTCCTCAGCCACACTACTTCTCTGCTAACAGCACTTGCAGCAATGTATTCTGCTTCTGCAGTGCTCTGAGCTATGGAGCCTTGTTTCCTGTTGGATCAGGAAATCATTGTTGAACCCAAACTGATGCAATATCCGGAAGTGCTCTTCCGATCCACTATACTACCCATCCAATCTGAATATGTATAACCATGAAGCATTACACTTCCACTGAACTGTATCTAAGCCCATAGGCTATAGTCTCTCGAACATATCTCAGAAAAGGTTTAACAACAACCATATGAATATGCTTCGATTCACATATGAACTGCATGAGGGCATTCACTGCATGATAAAAATCCGGTCTAGTATGTATAAGATACATTAAGGACTCAAAAAGGCCTTCCGGATCTGAAACTGTAGTTTGATCTTGTAGCTTCTTCAGTTTTGGAAATCATCGGTGTGGATATGGACTTACAGTCCAATATCCCAAGTCTACGCAGCATATCAACTGCATACTTGCTCTTGTGAGAGAAACATCTCACCTTGATTCTATCACATCTCTAAGCTCATAACAATAATGCAAAAGACCCAAGTCTTCAACTTCTGCTGAAGAGCTCCCTCTTAATCTGAGCTATCAAAGATTTCCTTTCCTGTAACGAACAGATCATCCTAAGATAACAGGATGATTTTGTACAATCTTTATATAAAGATTGGTATCAACAATACTCTTGGTGAAGCCAAGACTCTCTAGAGAGACTGTCAATACTTTCATACCAAGCTCTCGAAGCTTGTTATAATCTATGGGATTATTTTCTATGGATAGCCTCTTGCTCAACTTCACTTTTAAGAAAAATCAGTCTTAACATCTATCTGGTGAAGTTTCAAATCAAAAACTGCGACAAGAGGGATACGGATCCTAATGGAAGTAAGGATCTTGTCATAGATAATCCCTTCTTTCTGAGAGAAGTCGTGAGTCACAAATTTAACCCTATTATTGCCATCTACTGTAGGTCATGGTCTAACTCATATGCAGGGATTGTTCCCTTTGAGTTTCATAAAATGTTTGCCTCCCTGCATGTGCAAACTGGCTCCCTCTGAACCTATAAGATCCTTTGACTCTGATTTGGTGTCATATCTCTTAGTGTCAGTACCAAGTTTAATATGAAAAGTTGAGTTAGACTTGTTGAGCTTCTTTGCCAAGGATAATGGCTCAATTACAATCTCAGGACTCCCGATCCAAAAGAGATATCTGTAGGGTTACCAAAATAATTTGTTGGACTCCTTGACCAAGAAAATAACCCAAGGTTACATGTTGTCTTTCACATCAGAGATAATAGATCAACATATTGTTGGGTTTCCAAACTAGGGAGAGAGACCTAGCATACATCAAATTATAATAAGTATGTGTTGAGATCACAGCTTCCTTGATCATATAACAAAAATACATATGAGATTCTGACAGTATCCCATTCAGACATGGATTCATGACAAGAAGGTAAACATATCTCTCTTGATGTCATTTGTAGTCACAAGAATGAAAGTAAATGGAGTATCCATGAACTTGCTTAGGCTGAAAACATACTTGAACTTTACAGCCTGTTACCAACTCAAGCTATCTAGGACATCTGTTGTGTATGCAGATGTTTGATATAAATCTGTTAGTTCAAGTAACTCCATATACTTAAGTGGTTATCCCACTGTCCTGTGGATAATACATGATTCATCCATATGCAACGAGTCAACAATACGTCTTAAAGAATGAGGCCAAAGACTGCATTGTCCAAATTATGTTCTTACAAAAGTCAGCCCTCACAAGTTTTCCTCAAAGCCAAATACCAAAGTCATTGCCAAGTTTCCACCACTCAATGTATTGTGGTTAACTTTAAAGCTCGTGCACTCTTTTTAGTGCAAAACATATGGATGACCATTAAGTGCGTAAGGTACTGTCATTTACTGAAGTTGCACAGTTTCCCATTAAAATTTATTTACCAGTGATTCTGTCAAAGCCATTGTAATTTACCAAAAGCTTATTAAATGAAAGCTAAGCACTTACCAAGCATTAGTAACAATAACATTATAAAAGCTTAAACCTATCTCTTATGATTTTCAAGATGAAGGTTACATTCCCAAACATTCTGTATCAAATCTTTAACTAACTAGGCCTAGCTCAGAAGTGAGAAAGGGTTACTGGAGGTAAGAGTTATCATTTAATTTTCAGTCAAAAAGAGAAGAGAAAAGTCTTGAAAATCAATAGATAATCAAGGGTAAACTAGAGGATTTACTAGGAGTCCCCCTTTAGAAAACCAAGGATCCACCAGAGATAAAGGACTCTAGCCTCCAAATTTTCCTAACAAGGAAACTCTCCCAACTAGCATTGGTAGCTCCACCAAAGATCCAAACAAGTTTTCTTTGGCACCCAAACTTGCATCTCACAAGTGTACAAGACAATAAACAAGATAGTCTTTCACTATCCTCTCCACATCAATCAGTCCAAAAAAGAAATGTGTAATGGATATCTTTCTTGTCATAGAGGTAGTCCCAATTGAGAGAAGCATGGTGAGGTGCTTAGATTTGGTTAAAGCAGAGGCCTAAACTAAAGAGTCATTTTTCTCGGCTCAAGTAGAGCTTGCCACAGTCATACAGATCTCACTTGCTAAATAAAAACAGAGGTGACAATCTTCAAAACTTTTCAAGTCTGTCAGTGACATAAAGGATTAGATGTGCAGAAACAGTTTCCAAGGAGTATCTTTCTGCTGGCTAGGATACATGCTACTCAAGGTCTCTACACAAATTATTTTGAAAGAACAATGCTTAGCACATAGAGATAAGTATCATCCTTGAACCTTGACTAACAATGCTCAATTAACATTAGAGAGATTGAACTTTCTTTTATGCTCAATCTGTTCTTAGTCATTTTCTAAATGTTAGAATTGAGGGAAATGACAATAATTCAAGTTCCTTTCCAAAGGCATAATTCAGCATTAGACAATTAACTTTTCCCAAGAGATTTCAGGTCTAGGATGAAAAGACTGCTAAGGAGAGTGAAGGTTGACAATAATCTTGTTCCAAGTCTTGCTAACTGAGTGTATAATATACACACATATTATAGCATGGAGTAAAAGACGAAGATATCCAAAGAGAAATAGTTTCATTATTAAGATTTTCCAAGGGTTTGAAAAACCAGTGGATTCATACTACTGGTCCACTGGACCTCATTAAGGATAAAAACAAAGCTAACACAGCTAGAGACATTTGCTCACTTTATAGCTTAACATTATGGAAAACCTGTTTCCTTTCTCAAATCCACAAAGGAAGGCCTTGCTTACTTCTGATCTGCAAAACAAACTCTAAGAATAGGATCTACGCATGCTCAAGTCTGCAATTCTTGAGCTCTTTTCATGCCCTAAGCTCTGACACCATGTTAGAAATAGGGAAAAATAACAGAAAATATGTCTTTTCAAAATTTTAGTTGGCTAGATCAACGAAAACACAGTAACACTAAACAGATATGTACTATAAAAGATTTCTTAGTGTACACATCAATTAGATCTGAAACAAACAAAGTTTCTGAGCATGCTCATCAATTAGTTTTGAACCAAACAATATTTCTGAGCATGCACAACAGTTAGACCTAAACTAAAATTAGATCTGAACTAATAACAATATTCATAGGCATGCACAACAGTTAGATCTAAACTAAAATTAGATATGAACTAATAAACATATTTCTGAGCATGCACAACAGTTAGATCTAAACTAAAATTAGATCTGAACCAATAAACATATTTTTGAGCATGCACATCTGTTAGATCTAAACTAAAATTAGATCTTAACTAATAACAATATTCCTGGGTATGCACAACAGTTAGATCTAAACAAAAATTAGATCTGAACTAATAAACATATTTATGGGCATGTACAACAGTTAGATCTAAACTAAAATTAGATCTGAACCAATAAACATATTTCTGAGCATGCACATCAGTTAGATAATATTTCTGTGCATGCACAACAATCAGATCTGAAATAATAGATCTAAATGTAAGCAAGGCAAAAGAACTGAAAACATTAACTTACCTCTTGATAATCTTACCTCTGTATAAAGGAGAAGAGCATAGCACACCTAAGAGATAATAAGCCACTAAAGTATGCTCAGATAAGTCTATGTGTCATGGATCTACCTCAAGGGTCAGATCTCTATCAAGAGAAGTATAGGACAGTCAAGCCACCATGAAAAACCTCACACAAGCACACCCAAAACCCCACACAGCAACAAACCCTCACACATGTAATATAATCTGCCAGTAGGAGAAACGACTGCCTGTAAAGAAGGTCCAGCCACCTTGCTAGGGTGTCGCGGCCTTCAAGATCCCAGATCTAGGGGACGGCAGACTTCATGGAGGGTTCCACTGGCTATAGGAGAGGGCCGGCTGGCAACAATAAAGAACAGAGAAGAGGACGACAACTTTAACACTTTGCAACAGCACAAGAAGCCTCAAATCAGCAACCCTTAACTCAGAGAATACACCTGGCAGCAACAAGAGAAAAATCTTCAACACAGCAAAGGAAAACAAGGAACATGCACCAGCAAATGAAGTGAAAACTGGACTGTCAAAGGAGGCCGCAATTTTCTATCAAAAGGAGGCTACAGCTGTAACAGAATCTCAAAGCAATCCGCCAGCCTTGGAGAGGACAGAGTGAATGTGAGTGAATAGTCAAGGGGGAGGGTTCTTATTTATACTTTTAGGCTAGGGTTAGGGTAATAAAAAATATAATTAAAATAACATATTTAATTAATATAAATATTAATTAAATATGTTATAATCAAACATTAATTAAATATTTTTCATATTAACCCCTAAAACAAAAATACAAACCCCCCAACAAACTCAAGCTCAAAAACCAAGGGTGGGGGTTTTAGGAGAGGTTTACTTAGTGGCAACACATGTCCATATACTTCTCAAGGTGACCAATTAACTTTATCATCACTGCATATGGGATACATCCCTCATGTGGTCATGCCTGCCTTCAAAATTTCTCCTAGGTCCTGTGGACCATCCTAGAAGAGAGGAAGAGGATCACACACCAACAACTCCCTGATCAAGGACCATGGTGCCCTAGAACATATCTGGGGTCTTATCCACCAAGGTACAAGACCAAGGATCGACCCATGCCTTAGACATGGGTACCCTGGAACACATCCAGGGGCCCTAGACATATCTAGGGACTTAAACTGCTTGGTCCCAGACCAAGAACCCCAGTCATCTACTAGGGGCCCTCTCAAGGGTCTTTACTGCTTGATCCCAGACCAAGAACCCTAGTTGTCTACTGAGGGCCCTTACAAGGGTCTTTTGCTGCTTGATCCCAAACCAAGAACCCCAGTTGTCTACTGGGGGCCCTTACAAGGGTCTTTTGCCATGGCTCTCACTGCTTGGTCCCAGACCAAGAACCCCAAGAGTGTAATGGGGGCCCTAGTCCACAACTAGGGTCTTAAGCCATCCTCTAGGGAGAATGGCTCGTGCAGCTGCATTAAATTTAACACATATCATTTATAAAGTAAAAGCTGAAATTGAAATGTAATGCTCACTCGCAGTTTTAGAGTAGACTGTTCTTCATTTCCTCTTGTTTTCAGAAAATTTGGGTAGTTAATCTTTATCATTTTTTTCTTTTCCAGCTCGCTTTGAAGGTGGAGGAGATGCAGGGATGTAGGGATTGCACTGCTCCAATGTTCCATAGATATTGATGATATTCTTCCATACCTACCAATTTGCTTTGTTTCACAATGGGTTTTCATGGAAGACCTATGTAATTTTTATTTAAATTTACCAGCTACAAGACTAGGGAACCAAGAACAGGTGCAGTAGCCCAACCCAGCCCAAATTGATCAGGAGAGGCTTATAGTGAGCTTTCTGGTAGTAGCATCGATGAGCAGTTTTGTTCCGCTGTATCAGAGGTTCCATTTGCACATATCTAAGATATATGTGTTAACATGCATGCAATAACCCTCATTGGGAACCTCAACAGAGCCATCGGGCATGGAGATATGGGCAGTGGCAGCTTGAAAGAGATTGTGCAAGATGGAGTTCAAATTTGGGCACAAGGCAAGGGGTGTTTTAACATTGAATTTACAGATAAAGCAGATTTAATAAGTCCTGCTTGGTGGCCCAGGGTTTTTTTCAGATCTGTGGACTTTTCATTCAAGGTGGTCACCATTGGTTTCAGTCTTTCAGCTAACAACCTCAATCCCCTTAAATATTCCTGAATGGATAAGGCTACCTTCCCTTCTAGTTGAAATTAGAGTGCGAGAGCTTCTAGTAAAAGTTGGTTCAATGTTTTGAACAGTTTTTAAGCTAGACCTTGTTACACTAAACAAAACAGACAGGGGGAAGGTGTTTGGCTAGAGTATGTGTAGAAATGAACGTTCAGGAGCAGCGAGGTATCATGTCTATCTAAACATTAGGAAATGAAAGCACAGAATTGAGTGTGGACTATGAAAGACACCCATCTCGGTGCATACACTGACATGCAGTTGGTCATCCAAGGAAAATTTGCCCTTCCTTGCAGAATGCAAAACAAAGTGCAAGAAGAGCAGGCAGTGTATCAACGGAGAATGTGCCCTTTCAAATAGACTCCATAAGGGGAACATAAGTTATAACAACAGTGGAAACCCTAAGTGCTGAAAAACGATTATACATATTGGGACAAGTCCCTCAAAGTAATAAAGAAAACATGGCAGCTTCAAGAGACCGTGGGAAGGAACAGATAGCTAGGTGCGCCTGAGGACAGTGGTGAATGATCTCAGGCAATGGATATTAAGTGAACCTCAAGAAAATGGACAGCTCATGACTTTCATTACAGTCTATGTTTCCCTTTCCCTAGGGAAAAGGGTTATTGGGAAATTATTATTAAAGTAATGGTCACAAGGGGAAATGTCAGAAGTAATAGAATGATTTGTTTTGGTGACTATAGTCAAACAGAGAAGTTACTGGATAGGAATTCAATCAAGAGAAACTGGCTCTATCTATAATCCCCAGCTGGTGTTTTTAGCTACAATTCCTTAGATATGGAAGGTCTGGGAAGGTGTTCTCATTTTAAATTTAATGGACATTTTTGTAAGAAAAAGGGTTTCATTTGAAAGTTGGAGCAGTGGTGGCAAGATTAGTATGGAAGCTAAAGCTATTTCTTCTCCTTGGGAAAAGTAGAGAAGAACATCTAAAACTCTGTAAAACAAGATTAGGGAATACTCAGCAGCATGGGTAGCTAAAACATGGTTGTACAGAGAGTCCATTTTAGAAGAGTTGTCAAAAATAACGTTCATCTGTTGAGCAAACAAGTTGGTTTTAAAAGAAAAATACTGGAAGAGATAAACCATGAAGAAGAAAAAAAGAACAAAACTGGAAGTATTCTAGGGTTAACTGGGATAAAGATGGTGATTAAATTACAATTCTTTTCTACGGTTAATGAAGGCTATGGTTGGGAAAGGAAACTGGAATCAAACATTATTATTATAAGATGTCTACTATACGATAGCATAGAGCCTTTAATATAAATAATGTGTTGAAAAGGCCACCTACAATACAAGAGAAGTGTGCTTTAGAAGTTTCCTTTCAGTACAATCCCAGGACATAATGATCTTCCGACTGAACTTGTCAAGTCAATGGCAGATAAGAATCAAAATTGCACATTTGATTCAAAGAATACTCCTGGAAGTAGCTCAAGATTCATTTATCTATCCATAAATGCCACCTTTGTTCCGTCAGTTAACATAAGGATTTGAAGAGATACATCTTAACTCTCTATCTGTTAATCACTGAGAGGGATAAAAGAAACCCAGGTGCAAACCTCTTGCCATTTTAAAGATCCAGGGTTAAGATAGATCTATGCTAGTTTATATTCTTCTTTTGACATTAGACATTCAATGTCAGTTTTTTTTTGTTTTTAGTTTTAGTGTTACACACGTGACAGACATGGAAATCTCTCCCACCCCAGGCTGTAAGAGCACCTTGCTTCTCTGGGTGCAATAATTGTCAAATTGTTTTCAAAGACTTAACCCTTTATGACTGAACTGATTTCAGCTAATCATACAGGATTTATACCATGAAGAGAGATTTTGGATAGCATAACTGTACTGGGATAGGCCTGCCAGCCTGTATTTATCAATTTTGCCTTGCTATCATTTTCAAAGAACACGCTGTACAAGTCTACCTCATGAGAAACCTACTTTTCAATTGCTAGATAGGTGACCACTTTCCAAATTGTATTTCTTTTTTTCGCTCAGCTTTGAAATACCCCTCAACAAGTTGTTATTTTCAAAGCCAATGACAATCATATATAAATTGTTGCTTCTCTTGCACAGTAACCAAAAATAGCTCGTGCTTTCACGAACTATTTTTTTTCCTTTTGGGAAGACTTTGGATTTATTTTGATTGGTTAACCACCAATACTTGAATATTTCATATGAATGCAAAGGTGATATTGTTGGCACTAAGAACATAGTCTAGCATCATTCAAAAGGTAACCAACATATTCCTTAGAAACACCCAATCATACAGTAAAACTTCTCTGGAGTCCACATACTTGAAGTCAAGTTTTACCAATGCCTTTCAGTCCTCTCTTGCTTCCAACACTGATGTATCGAAGATAACAATAGTTCAATCAAAATATTTCAAGAAATCCTAACATGAGGCACCTCCTTGCCTAAATCCTAAAATGGAGGTCTTCTCCAAGGCCATTTCTTGAAAAAGACAACAAGAGTTTAAAATTATTTGCCTTACTGATGCAGGATATAACCAACATATTCCTTAGAAACACCCAATCCCATATACAGTAAAACTTCTCTGGAGTCTGGACATACTTGAAGTCAAGTTTTACCAATGCCTTTCAGTCCTCTCTTGCTTCCAACACTGATGTATCGAAGATAACAATAGTTCAATCAAAATATTTCAACAATCCTAACATGACACACCTCCTTGCCTAAATCCTAAAATAGAGGTCTTCTCCAAGGCCATTTCTTGAAAAAGACAAGAGTTTCAAACTCACTTGCCTTACTGATGCAGGATATAAATTTTTCATTTGTTAGAAAATGAGACTTTATAGTATGTCCATGTATAAACTTTAAAGACTCGAAGAAAACAATTTAACTTACTGATGGAGTGAATCCTGGCAAACTCTGGGAATGTGTAAGTACAAAACTTCCTTTCTCTATAGGGCATGTTGTCTTGGTGCAAAGATCATGATTTTCTGTATGGACACGTACTCCATAGAAAAAGACATCAATACTCAATTTTCCACCAGAAAGGGCCTCAGCTGGAAACATAAAGCAAATATTAGCTATTTGGAATTGAGAAGTGTGATAAATGACTGACAAGCATAAAATGAAGCACACAGTATGCATAGAATAACTTTATAATGCAACATATCTTGCAAGTCAAGGACACGATTCCAAACACTGGAAGCAACAAGCCTAACAAAAATTCAATAGAAGATAAGATGTTTTTCAATTAAAGGAACACATTGGACCATGTGCACCATGCAAGACATTGGAATAATATTCAAGGAAATTATTCTAAAGCACCAAAAAACAAAGCTTATATTGGTGTGAATGGAGATTCTCTTCAGAATAGTGGGCATTTATTGATACCAATAGCAATATTTATAAGTAATAATAGAATAGCATGTCATAAATCAAGAAATATATCAAGGGGCAAACTGTGAATGGCTCATGAGAAAAAATATTAATTTGTCTAATGTCTTGTGAAAACTAGAAGGCTGTTGTAATCAAGCATTCCTTCTTCAATATCAATTGAACTTCTTATTGGATCAAAAATACATGGTGATCACCACACATATACACTGCAGGAAAAGAACTAACACAAATTTCAAGTTAGAACAGTAATGCAATTCACCAATGACCAGACACAATATTTCTCCATGACGATTCAAGATAACTTCAAAATTAACAAAAAATCATAATAGACAATATGCTCAAGATCTCTGTAATGGAAGAACAACTTTCACTAAACACTGAAATGACTACCGAAACAAGCCGGTTTTGAGATTGTCAAGCAAACAGAAGCTACATTGTACTAAAGAAGAAGTTGTGGTATTTGAAACTTTGAACCCTGAAAAATAGTAGTATCAACTGTTGAAGCTTCAGATGAGGCAACAGAATGTCAGGGAGCCAGATACAATTTTATATGCAAGATAGAAGCATGGAATGTAACCAAGGTAGTCCATTACATCAGAATACAAAACGTATATATGACCATTTCCCTTTATTTCAATTGGTCTTCTTACTGGCAAGGGAAAGGTTGAGAATTTAGGGGTTAATTTAAATGGCTTAGGTTTAATGTTTTAGGTTTGATTTTGATGCTTATAACTTGGATTTATGCTGAAGCATTTTTGCTAAAGTGAAAATACATTCCAGCCAGCAAAAACAACACTCTACAAGTTTCAAGGCCCGAATCAGAAACGAAAAAAGCCTCCCATGGCATTTCAAGTTGCAATCCAAGGGTGTTGTTAAAGGTCTCACTTTCCGTTAGGTAGCTAGGTACCTATGGGTCTATCCAATGCTAAAATATGAGATGTAATTGTATAATTTTTCCTTAACGCATGGGGAGAAATTGCACACACAAACTCCACACTATAGTGAGACAATGCTATCTCAACTTGAGATATTGACAACAAATATCCATCCGTACACAATAACAAAGAAAAGAGATTACATACTCATGTCAAATTATAGCCATGCTCATATCTTGTAGCATACCCAGTCCCCTCTGTGCCTAATTGTAATGTCCCCATTTTTGGGTCCCATTGCTTTGTGACTGGAGATGACTCTCAGGGACTGGGTCAGCATGATCAGAGGGGTAGTTTAACATTACCAGTGAATTCAAAGGGTTTAGATGGGTTATATGATGCTCAGTGAGGCTCGCTCATCATCTTTCATCATCAGGATCACTCCTGTGCAGTCAGTTTTGGTACCAAAGCATTTCCAATATTCCCATAATTTTGGGAGTATTATTGAGCATAATTTAATTAAGCTCACTAAGGGTGTTATCTTAATCAAATTACTGGAGAGGTTACCTTAGTGTAATACCTCGTTGGAACCAGGATAAAGAGATCTAAAGGTTGGGATGATGAAAAGTGACTTCCAGTGCCCAAATATGTTTGTAAAGACAAATAAATCACTTTTTGGGGTAAAAAGGTCTAATAAATTAATAAAGTGATTTTAGAGAAAATATTAAAGATGAATTAAAATGTCACTTGAGGAGAAAAAGGTGAAAGGGGTATAAAGAAGAGATAGGAGAAAGGAGAAATAGTGCCCTAAGTCTTTCTTCCAATTCGAATTAGGTTCTAAGAAGGTAGGGAGCAAGTCTCCATGAATATAGGGAACATGTTTCCAAGAATATAGGAGATGATGGCTTGAGTTTAGGATAGGGTTTCATCCATTCTTAAATTCCAAACTTCGACTATAGAGGGGACTTAAAAAATACAAAGGTTAATAACAAGATTAATAGAAAGGTAACATAGGGTTTGAAGCATGTAGGATTCCCTTAGACCCCCTCACCTTTCCCCACTTGTGGTATCATAGGCCCTTTTAGGTGCTCCTACCTCAGTCAGTCCTGGTATTTTATTAACTTTGTAAAAATAAAATGTTTACAAGCATTCCAGATGTTCTAGCCGCCATGGCATTTCCTCTTCATGGTGTTAATTAAAACATGGTAATAAAATATCTATGCAGAAAACATTTAAAAACATACTTAATTACCAAATATTCAAGAGAGTCAAACCAGGATATTACGTATCTCCTGTGAGAAGGTGGACATAATTGTCTTCCTGAGACAGAACAGGAATAGAGAGCAACATCAGAGCATGACCAATCAGCCAACAGTTGTTTATTATGTTCAAAGTTCACCGCTGCACACCATCAAAAGATCAGCAGCTCTATTCTGTCCTTATTAACATCTAATCAGTATGCAAAGGGCAGATGACAGATGTATACTGTTATCATGTACAAAGTGAAAGTATAGTCATGCTAATATCTCCAATGAGATTGTGAATATGAATAGATCACCTATCAGAGTGAAGAAAAGACAATTCCATGCTAGACTACCCAAACAACTTATAGCCATAAAGCTGAATGCAAACTACTGGGGCAGTATCAATATTCTACCTTCTATATACTCTTCAAATAGCATATAGATAGCATCCATAGAGATATTGTGAGGCAGTGACTACTGTAAATAAAACTTATTATTGTAAATTAACCCAACAAGAACACTGGCAACCCAAGGAAAAGATGACTGAAATTTTACAGTAGTGTATTGCTCCCCGAAAATGGCAATCTTCATTCCTTACAGGCTAAACAGAAAATTCACTGTTGCTGCAAAAGTACTTTCTCAACATTTTTTTCCAGGTAACATATCCCAGGGAAAACCCCCAAGGCACTTCCCCTCATTCCAAGGATGGTACCCAGGGAAAACCCTAGATTCTTAAGGGCACAAGGCCAGGTCAACAACTGTAATGATATACTCTTTATGAGCTCAACATGTCACTTATGAGAATAGAACCTGAGTGGGGAGGATAACACTCCATCGCCCAACCACTCAAACTAGACCCAATTGACAAATACTTTCTCAACATATATACACACTATGGGTTTTTATTTGCAATTGCTTCAGATACATTTATCCATTTTCTTAGCCATTTTTAGCAATTCCTATGGAAAATGTTGGGTTGTTAGTTGATGTTTTCTACTTCCTTCCATCCATGGATTGATGGCCAGAATGCGATGTGAAGGACACTAGTTTCCTACTTTGCATCTACCTTTGGACAACTAGGCAATAGGACATGAATCTCCATAGCATTCAGCACAATTACAACAGCGCACCATATGTATCTTTAGGTTGTTCGCACTATGTTGTGGTTTTAAGCTACTTGCACCATATGAACTTTTAGTTGCCCTTCCCTCTCTAAGGGCAGCACATGAGTGAAAAGTTCAAAGAACAAGAAAAGCCACTGCCTCTATATGGCACTTATTGCAGATGCACACGGAAATCAGATACACACTTCTAGAAACACAGCCAACTACAAGGCCTTACATGATAAGCATAGGATTCGGCATTACTGTTAGGTAGGACACAAAGATTCGCTACATCTAAAGAGACAATGGTTCAAACATCAACAACATCACATGCTCAAACCGATTCAGTGTGCAACTTAAATGATTCTGCAAAGTTTTGGACCGAAAGCCTTCTGCCCTGATTTACAAGCTCATCTAGGCATAAATGATGCAGTCAATGTCAACAATTTCAAACTCTAGGAGCCAGAACACTTAGGAAAGCAGCTACAGATTGTACATCCACAAGACCCAAATCTAGATTTCCGACCTCCAAGTCCAGAAGATACTCGTGACACTGCGCTGCTCAGATTCACTGCCTGGACGTGTAACGATATAGGATGTCAAGAAGCTAAGCTAAAATGAAGTGTAATATCTCCAGATGCTCAGTAGACAATTGTTTTGACAATTTTCAGTGCAAACTTATTAAAGAGATTATGCATCAATTAAGCACCTAGTTTGCACAAGATTGGGCATTGCAGCTACAGAACACGATGGAGAGCATCACTGAATATAAAGAAGCACCCCTTCCGCTTATGATAGATATGTGCGTTTGCCTACGTTGGCGTGTCAGGTATACCACCAAGTGCACAACTCCAAATCTACAAAGCCAGATCATGGCCCAAGATCGATCAGGGAGATGGCATCTTATCTATGGGAAGGAATTGGAGAGGTCCTGCGAGGTAGAGTAGGAGATCAAGCTAACAGGCACGGGCTTGAAGCGAGTTTTAGTCCTAATTAAACACTCAATCCTCTGGTTATAATTCAGTGTATGCATAATTAGTAGGTCAGATGGTAAGTGAGAAGAGGTTATGGCATAAACCCCTCTCTGCTTTTTATATTGGCCCTTTTGTAGCCTTTCAACACTTCTCACCCAATCACGCCAGTATTTTTTAATGCTTTTGGTCAACGGCAGGAATTTGACCCGCGGACTTGTGAAAGCAATTCATGCCTAAGCAGCTGCCATGAGTGTGGAAGAATGTAAATTTTGGCTAAGCACCTGTGACTGGGGAATCTATTTATTCCATCAATCAAAATCACTCGGAGAGATTTCACCAGGCACAATCCACATGAATCCGCTCCTTACAGAGGCGGCAAATCGACCCACAAAGAGTAGATATGTCACAACGGCAAACAAACCTGGATAAAGAGGGTAACAAACCTTAGCTTTAACCACCCGCTCTATTTAGACCCCATTAACAGGCCTGTACTTTTTTGTAATTTATTACATTCTATTTAATGAATATGTATTATCAGTCATTATAAAGTTTTGGAAAACTATCCTGACAAATTTCTACCATATAGTTTTCGGAGATCATACATAAAATTTGATTGAATATTTAAAGATAAATCTATGAACCCTGCAAAGCAAATTTTACAAAATAAAGATAAATTACAGTAAATATCCCCTAAAATTTTCCCAAGTCTGCAAATTTCCCTCTTTTTTTAACAATAAACTGATATGACCAAACCCTGAGCACTTACCCGAAATGGCAGAAATCTTAAATGTGGCCGGAGCGCCGCTCACAACTGGACTAGGATCGATATCCACGGATTCAACCTTCACCGGATAACTGGCATCCGAATCTGTCGACACGATAATAAAAAAAAATCGCTCAATATCATAGCTCAAGAGTGGCCATTAAAAACCAAACAGAAATTTTGGCGTCAACGCCATGAAATTCTCAGTCTGCATGTTTACCACAATAAGAAGGTTCGGATGCTGCTGCATTTGTTAACGGAATCAATGAAGAGCTCGCTACGACTACCAGAAGGGCCCAACAAAGTGATTTCCTGTCCATTTTAACGAATCGATCAAGGATTTCTGTGAGAGAAAATTCGAAGAAAAAAAGCCCTGAAAATCCAACGAAATCAAGGAATGGTATTTCTCCGGGCAGATACTGTGAGGTTCAGACAAATATATCCAGCAGATCGTGCGGACTTCAATATTATTTAAAGGTGGACGATGAATGATTTCTTCACACGCAAGATAAAATATTTTTTTCTTTAATTGATTTTTTATTTATAATGGAACAATATATTTAAAGGGAGAAGGCTAATTCGGTGGGGTCAAGGCCACGTGACGTAATGACAAACAAAAACGCCAGATGTTAAGGGTGATTTACTTTTCCTTTTAAATTAAATATTCTTACGGATGATTCCAACGAAAAGGATTGCCCTTCTTAAGTTTTCCTCCGAAATAATTCTTTGTGATTTTCCTTTATTTCGAGGATGGCGGTGTAGATGTAATGCAGGGACAAAGTCTCGGTAATAGTGAATTGAGTTAATTTTCTAGATTTTATTAATTATTATGGATTATTTAACTTAATTAAGGAATTAAAATTAATGAATTTAAGGGATTATAAAATTGTTTTTTTAGTAAATTTTAATAGTGTTAGGAAATTAAAATTTGTTATTTTAAGAAATGATATGAAACACATTATTTATTTTTTATTGAGATCAATTTATTTTATCTTATTTATAAATTAATTATTTGTATTTATTACATCGTTTTATAATGAAATATAAATTTTAATTTATTTTAATGAGTTGACAAGTTATGTGGATTGATTTTATCATAATTGTTATAAAAATCGGTAATAGTTAATTGAGTTAATTTTCTAGATTTTATTAATTATTATGGATGATTGAACTTAATTAAAGAATTAAAATTAATGAATTTAAGGGATTATAAAAAAAATTTAGTAAATTTTAATAGTGTTAGGAAATTAAAATTTGTTATTTTAAGAAATGATGAAACACATTATTTATTTTTTATTGAGATCAATTTATTTTATCTTATTTATAAATTAATTATTTGTATTTATTACATTGTTTTATAATGAAATATAAGTTTTATTTTATTTTAATGAGTTGACAAGTTATGTGGATTGATTTTATCATAATTGTTATAAAAATTGAAAATGCTATTTTCTTTTTCGTAAATAGTGTATAATGTAAAAAAAAAAAAAGGAGGTGAATAGTTAAAACACCATATTTTCTTAGCTAAAACATCATATTATCTTATTCTTGATTAAATATTATAAGATTGGGGTATTGGTCTATTAAAAAGGAAACCAAATGAGCTCTATCCAATCTAAGTTTTACTGTTGTTTTTAAAAGACTAACTAAATCAACTACAGTTACTTTCAAAGCCTAGAACTTGTAACAAAACAGGACTAACCAGCTATAAACTAGCATTATTTCTACTAACTCATGGGTTAGTTATCTGTACTTGGAGAAATAAGAGCACTGGTAAGACTTCATAGCTAGAGAATCTGGGGATGGTCCATCGTTCTGTGGTAAGACTTCATAGCTAGAGAATCTGGGGATGGTTCATCATTCTGCTTGCCTGAACTTTGTTGTCTTCTTTGGGGCACGTAGTCATATTCTTGTGAATCTGGGTTGGTGCACCACTGTTCTCTATTGTGAAACTGGGCTGCGAGCTTCTCTAGTTTGCTCTGTTGATTTTTTTCTATGTCCATCAACATTTTGAACATTTTCTCCAACCCGCTCACCCTGAGTTGTATGTTTTCCAGCAGGGACTTCATCTCCAACTGTTCCTCCTTGCGAGCCTCACCTATGTTTGCCTTCACCTTGCCAATTAGCATTTTGGTGATCCATGCCATCTTTAGAGTTTTGTGGAAGAGTGTCTCCCTGGTGCAGGTGACCCCCGTGTCTTTAATCCAATCTACTTCCTGGGCTATATTATCCATCTTCTTGCTGCTTCGTTCCACTTTTATCTCCAACAATATTACCAGCTTAATAAGAACTTTGTCGAGTTTTCAGTTTTTCAAGGATCACATTGTTTACCTCGTTTTTAAAAATGGTGCTAACCGATAGCACCCCCCTCCCTTTTTAGGTGGTATTTTGATATTGGTGCTAACCGTAGCACCCCTCTCCCTTTTTAGGTGGTATTTTGATATTTTAAATTTTCTGATACATAATATTTCTACAATATTTTTTTTAATGCTTATTTTTCATCTATTTTCAATTTTTTAAATTTTTTTTTAACTATGTTTTTATTTATTTTTTCATACTTCTTTCAATCTTAAAAAAAAAATGACCATTTATTTTTTTGAAATTAAGATTTTTCATATATTTGTGTCTTCTTAATTAATTAATTAATTTATAGTTCCATACTTTTAAAATATGGTGGAAAACATCATATTTAACAAATTGTTTACCTTTATTTCAATACATAAAAAATAATTGTAATTAAATAACTCTATTTTTAAATATTTAACAAAAAAAATATTATTTTATTTTATTTTTATAAATTAAAAACTAAAAAAACTAAGGAAAAGAAAACAATTGAAATTAATAAAAAAAAATTAAAAGCAAATTTATATCAAAATAAAATAAAGAAAGAAAAACAATTGAAATTAATAAAAAAAATTGTTAAATTTATATCAAAATAAAATAAAGAAAACTTAAAACTAAAGAGAAAAAAAACTAAAAAAAAATTAAAATTATATATAAAACTAAAAAAAAAAAAAAACTAAATTTATGACAAAAACACTTTAATTAATATATATATATATATATATAATTAAATGAAAAATACAAAATTAAAATATATGTATATATACGTTAAAAAACCTTAAAAATATATATAATTTAAAAAACAAATTAAAAACTATATATAGTTTATATATAATATAAATTATATAGAGTTTATATATAATATAAACTATATATAAATTATATAGTTTATATATGATGATGATGATGATTAACATCTATTAAGATCGAATTGGTCTATCGGATCTTAAGAGGGTAAGTGATTACTTCTTATTCTTTAGAATTTTGTTTCTGTGCTCGAAAAGCATTAAGAAAAACTTTCCAAGATCACCATACTTTTGTTGAGTTAAGAGGTTAGGAAGGTTGGTAGTGTGATAAATATTTTGAAAATGAGATCTAATATGGGTATAGGCTGGACAATCTAAGAGAAAGTGTTTTTATCTTCAACATTCTTAGTGTCACATAGATGACACACTCTTTCATCCCATGGCGTTTTAGGAATTGACCAACGTCCAGTTTCACTATGGAGCTCATAAGAATTTGTTCTTATCTTAGCAATGCTTTTTTTTTGTTTACACTTCGCAAAATAGATAGATAATTTTGATCTTCTAGATTATGGTTGATTACATCTTTATAATACCTTAATTTTATTTTTTCCTCTAAATCTTTATCACACCACATTTTCTCCTTAAATTTTGATTTGATGTTTTTTTTAATAGTATATTTATTCTGCAAAATGGTTTCTTCCATGATTCCCCAATAATTTAGCCAAGCCCGGGCGTCGTTATGCCATCCTCACTTGAGTCGATGGTGGTTATGACTTGATTTTGAAGCAATTTTAGGTAGTCTCTTATCTTCCATGTTGTTTAACTTGTTCTTATACATTAGGTATCTAGTCATAGCCATGCTCTCAATGGGGGAGAGGCTTGTTTCTATGAGGAGGATGGGATAGGGCGTATTTCCTTTAATTTTGAGATTATAGATTATAAAATTCTTTTGTATTTGCTCTATCTTTCTCCAGGATTCACGAGAGATACTATAGCCCCAAACTTCACATCCATAAAGAATAACAGGTGTAACAAGAGTCTCAAAGAGGAGTTTCTTCTTATCCCAACTCCAAAGATCAACCGATTTACAATTGTTTTCAAGCCCATAATAAGTTTTCCATCCCCCAATAATCATTTTCTCAATGTTATAATTCCAATTGAGCTTGTGGTGAATCTCAATTCCAAGATATTTGTATGAAGTCACTTCCTCCAAGTTGTTGTTTTCATATACAAAGGTATCATAAGGGATCTTATTGGATTTAATAATCATGACCTTAGTCTTATCAGTATTAACAGTCATACCCATATTGGAGCAAAAATCCTCGAGGATCCTTAGTTGGTTTTCAAAATCATGGGGACTCCTTGCCATAAGAACGATATCATCGGCATAAAGAAGAAGATTGATGACTATACCAGTGAGAGTAGGGTTGACACAACCTGCTTTTTCCAAACATTCTTCTAACTTATCAATGTATATGCCAAAAAGGGTAGAGGACAAGGGACAACTTTGTTTGACTCTGATATTGTAGTTAATCTCTTTTGACCAGCCCTCAGTGCTTTTAAACTTAGCAATAACGTTCTCATACATCCTTATTGCAGCAGCCCTCAACTCGAGAGGCACTTTTATCTCTTCCAACCTATTCCAAAGGTTTTTCCTATGAACCATGTCAAAAGTTTTTCTAAAGTCAACAAAACAACAAAAAAGATTGGTTTTAGTATCGCGGAACTCCTCTACAATGATCCTAAAGGTAACAAGATGGTCCACAGTTGAATGATATCTCCTAAACTCGGCCTGGCCTTTAGCTCTTTTACCGTGACTTTCTAACCAAAGGCTAATCTTCTTTTCCAAAATAATTCCATAAAGCTTGGCTAAAATCGAGCTAATCATAATGGTCCTATAATTAGAGGGATTGTTTTTATCGCCATTTTTAAAAATAGAAACAATGAGGCTTTGCATCCAGGGTTTAGGGAAGTCCTGCTTGACTGCTAAATTGAAGAGCTTGTGTATGTGAGGAATAAGGATTGGCCCTCCAATTTTAAAAATTTTAGCTTGGTAGCCTTTAATGTTCTTAGCTTTCCCATTTGCAAGCCGTTTAATCCTAAACTCTATGTCATCTAAAGAAAAAACATCTTCCTTTATAGGGACAATAGGAATGGTGTCCATGGCATTAGGGAACTTGTAAAGACTTTTAAGGTAGGAATTCCAGTCCCTTAAGGGAATCCTATTATTTTCTTTAGTATTGAGTTTTCGAATTTGGCTCCAGAACTTCTTATGATCCAACTTGTATAGTTGTCAAAGTTGTTCTTGCCTTTTATTGATGTAGTATCTTTTTTTCCTTTTAATTATGGATTTGTAAGTATTGATCTTATCGAGTTTTAAGGACTCATTAGAAGCATCCCTAATGGATTTCCTAGCCATTTTACATTATTTATCATACCAAGGATTGGTCGTTCTATTATTCTTTTTATAGGACACCTCGAAAGAGACCTTGTTAATAGAAGTGGAAAGGGTAGTTGTAAAATTATGATAGAGTTCTTCAATGTTGTCCTTGTAAGTTAGGAGGTTTAATTTACTATTTAAATCCTTTAAGAAAATGTCAATTTTACTTTTGTCAAAGCACAAATTCCTTTGATTATCATAATTCTCTTCAATGGTGCTCCTATGCATGGAAAATTTTAGAGTTAGGGTTAAAGGTTTATGATCAGAATCATGCCCATGGTCATTCAAAAGGTCAAAAGTTTCTATTTGGTTGGAAATGGGGATATCATATATCACATAATCTACAACACTACTACCTAGTCCATGAATACAAGTCATCTGGTTGGAGTTTGTCCACTTCATTACTACATTGCAAATTATTAGGTCTTGAGAGCTACAGAGCTTGACCAACTCAGTACCAAACAAATTCTCAAGTAGGTCTTCAAAGCTTCTTTTGTAGCTATTAGATAAAACAAGGTCCTCATCTAGCCATAAAGGATTATGGTTGGAGTCATTACTTAAAAGAGTAGCTTGTTTAGTTGCAATCCTAGCATTAAAGTCTCCTAGCAGGTGGATATTACCTTCATTTTTCAAATTATAAATATCTTGTTCTAAAATATTATAGGGACAATTTTTATCTAGATTATTTTTCTTATAAAAAATAGAATTAATAGGTGCAAAATAACAAATTGCTATATACATCTTCTTAGCATTGGTGTCTGAAATTTCTATCCAAATGTATTGATTAAGAGGGTCAATCTTATGAAAAATATATAGTTTATATTATATATAAACTATATATAATATATGTAGTTTATATTATATATAAATTATATAATTTATACGATGGGGGAGGGCAACGGGAGCGATGCCTCCCCATCATATATGTAGTTTATATATAACATAAACTACATATTATATATATATAATTTATATTATATATAAACTATATATTGTTTGGCCCATTCACTTGTCATACAAGCTACAGGTCATTCCACGACTAGATATTTATCAGGGGCTACCATCCAAGGTCTATTTGGCTAAGAGTGAGTTGACGGATGAACTTTGTCTAGTGTGGTAAACTAGAAACAACGAAGCATATATTTGGACTGTCA
>SNQJ01S0037730.1:53800-63846 GCA_010110895.2 Picea sitchensis
CTGATTTGGTGGGATCATTCTCATCCATGTAACCATCTCATCCTCTCCTATATATTGATAGGATTCTCATGGAAAAGGTTAAGCAAGATTAATTGGAGAATTGGTGAAGGAATTGTGTGAAGAACCCAGCTTGAGCAGAAGCTAGAAGACTCTAGCAAGTCTATCAAGAGGAATTGGATATTCTTCATGCAAGGATCGAGCAAGTGTGTGTGATGGAACCAAGAGTCACTGAAAGGAAGCTTGCGACATTAAGGCGATCAGGTTGTATCTTCTACTTTCAATTAATATGTTACAACGGCGTGTCCCTTTCCCATAAAGTCATTCTTACTTTATTGTGTAATTCCTTGATCATACACATAAGTTGACGATTGAATACATTTTACTATCTTCACTTTGGTTGGTTTGTGTTGTCTTGGTCTTGACCTCACGAGAGTACCAGAGCGAAGCAGGAGCAACAAAGACCCTAGGAAGCGAGACAAAGGTATGTCACTTGTTCCTCCTTACTAGCTTTTTCAATGGTCGTAACTTAGGGAAAGAGTCATGTCCTGTCCTGTTTTGTTCTAGATCCAGGTGGATCTAGGGAGATCTGTTAATGTTCGCACCTACCGATTAGTCCGATAACAAAATTAGCGACTCCACTGGGGAGGCAACCCATTTATTCGTGTTTTTTGGTGTTTTTCCTTGGCCATTTTCTCTTGCCTTACCTTTCTTCATTTCTATCAATCTCTGAGTCTTCAGGACACCCTGATAGACTCCCTGGGTCCAGAAGTCCCTTCAATTTTTTTGTCTTTTTCCAAAATTTTGCCTAGTTTCAGGCCTTCTCGCACTGAACCCCACAGTGGCCTGCGAGAACACCTTGAGTTCACACTCTGCCTTTAAGTCCAGTGCGAGGTTCTCGCACCTTGCTCAAAGCTAGCCTACGAGAATGCTCCATTCTCACATTGTGTATTACTAATAGCCTGCGAACCCTCTTTCAAAATTTTTGGATTCAAGATTTTTGCATCCTCAGATGCCCAGATCGGTATAGGTGTCTGAAAAGAACTTCTTGGACCATTGGTTGATGTTTTCTTGACTTCGGATTTTGTACATGATCAATCTTCGGAAATCAAAGGCTCTTCTTGTCCATTTTTTTCTCAACTCTCATCTCTTGACTTGTCTTCGTAAGGATATACTCTCTGATCCTGGAATCTGAGTACTTGTTTGGTTGGGAGCCGGTGATCGGTTTGAAAGTTGGGATTCTTTGTCTTTCTCATTTGCTCATTGTTTGGAAGATCATTGTTCTCATGCAATTGAAAGACTAGTCTTGTCTGCTTGTCATTTTTGTCTCCATTGAAAGATTGGCTTGGGTTTTGTTTATTGCTTTTTCATTAGTTATTGGTTTTCCTTACTTCCACCACCTTGGTGTAGATCTTTTTTGAAAAGTAAAAAAACATTTTTTCTTTCAAAAGCATTTTCGTTTTGAAAATCAATTGTTGAAATTGTTGAAAAAGAACAAATAGAGAATTGTCATTATTGTGTGATTCGTTGAGATTGCATTTTAAAGAAAATTGTGTATCGTAGCTCAAGATTGTTCTGGAACACTTCTCTTTCCCTCTCGTACATATGATTCATTGAATGAAAATTGATATATTTCATTCCTATCTATCCATTGTTGGGTCAGAGTCTCACACAACACCAGTTTCATCTCTGTTTCCTTTGAGTAACAACAACCCTTAATAACATTGCGCAATTTTAAAATTTAACTAGTAACTCTTTTCTAGGGCTCTATTACATCAACAATTAGCTAGGCTAGTGCTTTGGAATAGGCAGAGAGATACTCTCCAAAGCACAAAACACACAATAGCATCTTGTGTTAAGGAGTGTCAAATTTCATTTACAACATTTTGTCCTGGGAAGCCCTTCTCACATAAGGGTCAAACACGAGGTCGCATTGATATTGACAGAGTTACTCACCTTGCTTTGTTGATATCGGTGTAGAGATTGCACGTATTACAGGGGTCACTTAGAGGTATACCCACAATGATGAGTGGAAGCCTCTCGAGTTGATTTCGGGCTAGATACCCTGCCCTTGCGTGTGGATCGGACTGTCGACTATCCCCCCCAGGATTTATTGTTGTCGGTGGTAACCTTAGTGGCCTATCTTTTTAGGGTCTTACACAAGGTGACTGTGAAGGGGAAAGTCTTCACGGTACCTGGAATCGACATTGGCCAAACTCACTCGGGCTCCTTGGAGGGTATACCCACGATTATGTGTGGGAGCTTGCACCGGGGTGTAAGTCCGTTAAAAAAGTTGTCAACGTAACTTTTCCACCCTAGCCCAACCCCTTCTTGTCTCATTGTTGCGACGTTGGATTTCATCACCAACTAGTGACTTCGAAATTAGAAGGTCTTGTTTGCTTGGTATAGTTTCCTAGATTTTCTTTACTAGTGTGTGATGTTTGTTTACCCAAGTTGACCATAGGACTTTCTTCATAAGTTTGTAACTCGTTCATAATAGACCCTCCACGTCGTTCACGTAGAATGCATGGCTTACCTCCATAAAACCTGGAAGGTTCTCAACCCCTGCCTACAAACTCACCTGAGGGCTCTCCTCAACAAAGTGAAGTCCAAGACGTCACCACTCCACAAGTGGAAAGAACTAACTCTCTAGAACGGTTCCGAATTACCAATACTTGAGAGGACTTTCGACTTCACCCCGATTCTGAGAGACGTATTATGCGAGTGAATTCTTCCGGAGACTTAGTTGTGTTGTCTTCTGGATCACCGACTGGACCCTTTCCAGGACCTGAGGCCCAAGATCCTTTTTGGTCTACTGGCATTTTTAGCTGGGATCTCTTTGGTGTAGGATCAGGCGTTGAAATCACCATCTCACCCGCGTTCCCCAAAACTTCTGACCCAGACACAGTACCTTTTACTACTGCTTATTATTTTCCTGGTACAAAAGCTCCGCGTTCTGACCACATCTTGACCGTCCCTATAGAAATGGTCCATTACATAGACACTATGAGTATTCACACTGGGATTATAGCAGCTAGTCAAGCCCCCATCGACACACCGCTCTCGCCTAGTGTCACCCCGACGCTTCCACCCGGATACCGTGCGTTGAATGCTTCTATTCCCACTCCTACGCAAACCCCATCCGGAACTCCTGGTGGTCCCTATTCTTCTGGGCACTCTCCTCCCGGCTTTATTACGACACTTCCTCAACCCCCTTTCGGAGGACCTTTCTCATCCTCTACCGACAACACTAATCCTAGTGGCACTATTCCGTCGTTCACACCAAATTACCAAATTCATGTTGGTGGACAATTTCACCAAGGAGGTTTGACTCAACCCCCCCTTGTAGGGCAAATTCCTATTTGAATGCAAATCCCAATTGGAACGCAACCCCCGATTGGAGGACAACCCCCACCGACCCCACCCTACAGACAAAACATACCTCCAGTCTTGGCCGAGTATTGGAATTATCTGATACAACATAATCCTCAATCGACTGGGGGGCAACAGCTTCCAGCTACATCCGTTATACCCCCTAGTATAGGCCAACCATATCCAGGTACGTCCAATCCTATTTGGGGCTTGAATGCTCAAACTCACGTCCCTATTCAAGGATACAATCCCATGAGCTACCTTCCTCCACAACAACCACTGAATCTACCTAGGTCTTCGCATTATATGCAGACTTCTTATGGTCCCACTGGTTTGCCAATGGGACTCCCTCCCCAAAGCCACCAATACCCACATGTGAATAGACAGTTACCCTTCTTGGCCACTTTGGACCTCCCGGATCTGTCAAGGATTTTAAACGATCAAATCTGCCACTCTCCCCAATGGTCCACTATATCAGCCAAGCTACCATCGGACATCCCTAATTTCGATGGCAAAGCGTGAGAGGACCCGAACAATCACGTCATGACTTTTCACCTCTGGTGCTCATCCAACTCCTTAATGGATGACTCTATTCGTTTACGTCTTTTTCAAAGAACTCTCACGGGTTCTGTCGTGAAGTGGTATATAGAATTACCACGAGGTTTTGTCACCGACTTCAACACCCTAGCTACGACTTTTCTCACCCACTACCAGTTACCGATCTGTTATGAAACAAGAACCAAGATTTTGAGTTCTTTCAAACAAACCAAAGCCACTCATATATCCAATCACATTCATGAGTGGCGATGGAGATGATGTCTCATTAAACTTGAACTTCCCGACCAGTTGTTGGTAGAGTGGTTCACAAAATCATTTGTGAATGACATCGCTCATGACATCGCCATGGGTAGAGTTGTCACTGAAGAACAGGCCATAAGTTGTGCTCAATACCTCGACCTTATTTACTCACAAACATGTACCCTTTATGACTTACTCCCTGATGCACCTCGTCCTTCCACTTCCGCCGCTTCAAGTACTCCAGCTGCTTCTCATGCAGCCGACGGTGTGATTGGCACTTTCCATGACCAACCACATTCTGCCTCAAGCACCAACCCCAAACCTGCTTCTTCTAATGTTCAAAATGCTCCGTCTCCTACCCCTCCCACCGGCAAGACTTCTGTGGTAAATGCAATTCAATCTACCCCAACCGGTAAAAACAAATCCAGAAAAGGAAAGGGTAGGAATAAGGAGGACAAAAATACTTTACAAGCAGAGAAAACCAAAACTCCGCCTGTTGACGATAGGGATAAGCATAAACCTCGATACCCTTGTCTTATCTGTGGTGATGATCACTACACGTAGGATTGTCCATGACACGCTGAGGTCACTAAGTTCCTTCAAGGAGCCCCGAAACCACCTGCTCCGACCGTTTTGTCCCAACCCTTCCCCTCTCGACAACAAGCCCAATTGGTCATTCATGACCAACCTTCCCCTTCTACTACGTCCTATGTATTGATGTGTACTGGCGATTCAAAGAAGAATGGCATTGCACTCACCACTCGAGCCAAAGATTACTCTCCCTCTAAATAGAAGGTTGATGATCTACCTCCATCATTGGTACAACCCTCTCCTACGATTCCACCTACCAACGGTCCTCTTCATCTCGAACGACCAAGCCTTGACACAGTTCTTCGACCCCCTCCAAAGGGCGTTGTTTGGAAATCGGCTTTCAATCCTCATGCTCATGCTACCCAGAACTACAACATTGTTGAAGATCTGGCCCAAGCACCTTCTGTGATGTCAGTGCTCGAAGTCCTTCAAAGTTGTCCCACACAACGAAAGGCACTGTTGAAAGCGATCGGTGGAATCGACCCGACGAACATGAATTTAATAATTTTTGACTTGGAAAATCACATTCCACGGTTACCCCCTCAACTCGCGTTCCAAATCCAAGTGATTTTCTCCGACAAAAACATTTGTAGAACCGTTATTGATGAGGGTGCCTCGACGTGTGTCATGTATGTTACCTGTTGGAAAGCCATCAACTCTCCCTCTTTGACTAAATCCCATAACACTCTCAAAGCCTTCAATGGCTCTGGTTTTAAGCCCTACGGTGTTCTTCCTTCGTTGCCAATCACGCTAGAAGGCAAAATTGTCCAAGTTGAAGTGGAAGTCTTTGATGCTCCTCTCGATTACAATCTTCTGCTTGGCCATAGCTGGATCGATTCCATGCGCGCAGTTGTGTCGACTCTTTTTCGTGTTGTACGTTTCCCACATCAAGAAAAGATAGTCACCGTCGACCAATTAGCCTTCTTTAACTCGGATACGCGCACTGGCAACATACCGTTCATCGCTAAAACCCCTCTCGGTTACGAGAACGTCGATGTAGGTCTTCTCAAAGACTCTTGGTTAATGGGTACTTTCCCCATTCCACCGCCCGATGTTCCACACTTGTTTGTTGCTTCAATCAACATGATCTCCACCTTGATTCACGGAACCCCTGCGTCCTACGACCCATGGATGGTACCTGACCCTGGTGATCATCTTCGTTATGCCGACGAAATGTCGTTAAGTCCGGTTGAATCTACCTATTAGGCCATTCAATCGACAACCCCTTCGACCCCTTCTTTTGGTGAGTTATCTCCAGACCCTTTCCATGTCATTTTTCCCACAGATGAGATGATCATGTCTGTCATGGAAGACACACCTTGGGACGATGGACATCACCGTTCCATCCTCTTCCTGGAGCAACATACCCTCGAGAACTACCAATGGATCTCGACCCCATCGACCATTGTCGTCATTTCGACCGTTCCTGAGTCCACACACGATGTGTTTTCCGAAGGGAACCTAAGCAATATCTCACCCATTATTCCCCTCGACATATCCATCAAACCTGGAATTGTCGAAAATGTGCATATCGGAGCTTCGTGTTCCCCTGACGAAATCGTCACCTACATGTCACTTTTCAAAGAGTTTCATGACGTCTTCGCCTAGAGCTACGAAGAAATGTCGGGTATCGACCCCAACATTGTGATACATGAGATCAAGACATACCCAGACGCTAAACCCGTCCGACAACGCCTTCGTCCAGTTCACCCACGTAAAGGGGCTGCTATCAAGCTTGAAGTCAAGAAACTTCTCAAAGCCAGCTTTATTTACCCAGTGGCCCTCACTGACTGGATTTCCAATCTTGTCCCGATCGACAAGAAACAAGGCACAATCCGCGTATGCGTTGATTATAGGGATATCAACAAAGCTTGTCCTAAGGACAACTTTCCTACCCCCTTCATTGATCAGATTGTCGATGATTGCGTTGGAAGTGAAATATTCTCTCTAATGGATGGTTTCTCTGGATATAATCAAATCAATATTGTTCCCAAGGATCAACACAAGACGACTTTTATTTGTCCTTGGGGCACTTTTGCCTATCGAAAACTTCCTTTCGGTCTCAAGAACGCTGGTGCAACTTTTCAATGCACTATGTCTTATGCCTTCCATGATATCAAGCACACTGTGCAACCATATCTTGACAACTTACCCGCTCATTCCATGCGTCGAGTCGATCATCCAATCCACCTCTGAGCCATTTTCGTCCGCTGTCGGTTTTACCATATACGCTTGAATCCTCACAAGTGCATTTTCTGCGTGGAATCCGACTGACTTCTAATCTTTATTGTTTCACGTCAAGGGATCAGGGTAGATCCTTTAAAGGACAAGGCGATTCTTAATCTCCCTCCTCCTTCTACACTTCGCCAGTTACAAAGTTTGCAAGGGAAAGCAAACTTTCTTCGTCGTTTCATCCCGAACTATGCCGAGATAACTCGTGGATTTACGCGACTCCTCAAAAAGGGGTCCAAGTTCGTATGGGATACCATCACAAACAAAGCCTTCAAAGCTTTGAAACTGTCCCTGACACATGCTCCGCTTCTCTTCCCCCCCCCATTACAGTCGGGATTATTTCCTCTACCTCGTAGCCTCAGATTACACCATTGCTATGGTTCTCGTCCAAAAGGATGATTCTCATGACGAACATGTTATCTATTACCTGAGTCGAAGTCTAACGCCTACCGAAACCAAGTATTTACATGTTGAAAAATTGGCCTTGGCAGCCATCCAAGCAGTTCAACGCTTCTGGCACTATATCCTCTCTCACAAAACTACAGTGATTTATAACTGCAACCCTATGCAACACATTCTCACACGTCAATTGCTAGGGGGAAAATACTCCAAATGGATAGTTATACTCCAGGAGTTTGACTTGGAATTTGAATGAGCCAAGTCCAAGAAGTCCTTAGTGTTTACCGAGTTGATATGCGACTTTCCCTACTCTGAAACGGAAAATGTAGCAGCCGATTCATTACCTGATGAATCCCTTTTCCTCATTAGTTCCGATGATTTTTGGTATGGCGATATCATCATATATCTCCAAAGCCAGACTTTCCGGCCTAATTTTTCAAGTACTGACTGGCGTCGAATATGCTACCAAGCCCATCAATAATTATCCTCGGGGATACTCTTTATCACCGCGGGATTGACTCAGTTTTTCGACAATGCCTCACATTCGACGAAGCCGAAAAAGCCTTAAATGACTACCATTCTGGAGCCTATGGTGGTCATATGTCTGGGTATGCTACTGCCCAGAAGATCTTACGAGCAGGGTATTTTTGGCCTTCTTTATTTAATGATTGCACAATCATTGTCCAAAAGTGCCACGCTTGCCAAACCTATAATCATAAGATACGGTCACATCCCGCTCCTCTTCACCTTGTGGTCTCTGTTGGTCCCTTTGCAAAATGGGGCATCGATTTCATGACATGTCACCCCCACTCGGATGGGGGGCATGGGTACATTATTGTAGCCATAGATTATTTTACGAAATGGGCCGAGGCGATGCCTACATTTGACAATACTGGAAAGACTGTAGTATTATTCATTTTTAATCACATCATAGTTCATTTTGGTGTTCCTCAGGCTATCATCATTGATCATGGTAGCCACTTTAGAAACTTCATGATGTGCGAACTCACTGAAAAGTTGGGTCTTCGCCACAAAAACTCAATGCCCTATTACCCACAAGCCAACGTCCAAGTCGAAGCGATTAACAAAGTTCTCATAACTATGCTCCGACGAATGATAGGGATTCACAAAACAAGTTGGCACACAATGTTGTTTTCAACATTGTGGGCTTACAGGACATCCGTTAAGTCCGCTATTGGGTTTACACCTTTCCAGTTAGTCTATGATTTGGAAGCCATTCTCCCGATCGAATGCGAGATACCCTCTTTAAAACTAGTTGTTGAACTCCTACCAAACACTTCTGTTGGGGAAGAACGTCTATTGTATCTTATGCGATTAGACGAAACTCGACGCGATGCTACCCTAGTCATAGAAGCCCAGAAGAAACGTGTCAAGGCCTAATATGACAAACATGTCAAGCCTCGCCTTTTCTCCGAAGGAGATCTGGTTCTCCTCTATGAACAAGATCGAGATATGCTAAGAGCTGGAAAATTTGAAGCCATGTGGTGAGGTCCTTATATCGTTAGACGAGTGTTGGAAAAAGGAGCTTACGAGTTAGTAGATTACGATGGTATCCCTTTGAGTGAACCCAGAAATGGGTTGTACTTGAAGAAGTACTATGCATAAGATCACCTGTGCACGAGTACTTGTATTTAGCCTATAAAAGGCTTGGCGAACTCCATTATAAATAGGCCTGGAGGTAAGCGGTGAAGGCTTACTTGGCCAGTTTGGTCGTCTTTGGTCAAGGTTGTTCGAATGCGAAGTTCAATGTGGAGCAGTGTGTCCAGCTTAGAAAGGTGGGTCTTTAGAAAGGTTGATGTGTTGGCAGGTCAATCAAGTGTTTGAGAATATATTATGAAGGTAGGTTCATATCCATGAAACTTGGAAAGTATTGCAAGGAAGTTGGAATCGAATAGGCATGTTCAATAATGTGAAGTTGCAGCAATAGTTGTGGACAGAAGGTTGTTCTACCTGGTAACTCTGTCACCATCGGTTGCAAAAGACATGAAGATTCAGGTAGAGGTATAAATAGGTCATCTTCTAATTACTCAAATGTGAAATTAATCGGTTTTGATTCTTATGGTTTTTTATCAGCTTTCTAAGTAGGACCCAAATCAAACAAGTAGATCTTTGATATGGTGATTATGTTAAGGGGTGGACACTGTGGGATCCTACTACCCACAGAATCATCATGGACAAAGATGCAGTGTTTGATGTATCTCCTTTTATAAAAACAAACATAGTAAAAGATGAAAGGTCCAAAGCATGACTGGTAGTAGAAGGGTATTTGGAAGGTATTGATTTCCATGAAAGTTTCTCACCAGTTGTTAAAATCTTGTTTCTATTCATGTTGTGTTAGCAATGATTGTGATAGTACAACTAGATGTTAAAATTGTTTTACATGGAGTTTTTTGGATAAGGGGATGTATATGGAACAACCAGAACGGTTAGTTCATAATCGCAACAGGAGATTTGTTTACAAACTCAAAATCACTGGATGGCCTAAAGCATTCTAGGAAAATAGTACAAGATGTTTGATTCCTTCATGGTGAGACAAATTTTACAGGAAGTGAGTATAACCATTGTGTTTATGGTATATTCAATATCTTGGTGTTATATGTTATGCTTGTTGCAAGCACAAGCATGGTTGAGGTCAA
>SNQJ01S0037731.1:25213-35352 GCA_010110895.2 Picea sitchensis
CCTAAAATATAGGAGACTGGATAATGACTAATTATGACTAATAAACAAGGAATAACCTTAGAAAAAATAAATCCTAGGTGTGTGTGAAGTAAATCCAATAGCTAGTGCCTGAAAATTATTGCAGAACAGAGAATAACTCAGAAAGAAAAGATCTGCGGGGATTATTGATTGATTGAGAATCGCAAAAAATGGAATTTGAAAGTTTTCTTTGAATCATATTGGTTTATGAATACTGTGGAATTTGTTAAGGACTGATGGATTGACAAATTTCGGTTGACTGCACATTGTGTTTGCAGAGTTAATGATTGTCAACACCAAACAAAAATGGAGGAGGCATAGAATTATTCCAGTTCAGAGAATGAAGCTAGAGGAATGGATGTCCATTTGGGAGTTGAAGGATCAAACTCCAATGGACAGGGAGAAGCGATAGATAAGGAGGGAAACATGATGAAAATCATTTAAAGATTGCATAAATATGTCTAGACTCACCGAGAAGATAACATGAAGCTCATGAAAGACAGGGATCAACAGAGAGAATTCAACATAAAGTTGATACAGAGTCTGGACAGTATAGAAAAGAAATTGTATAAGGGGAGTGACTCTAGTAAATCAGGAAGTCACAGGTTCCCTAACGAGAAGAGGAGATCAAGGAGTGTTGTCAGACACCATCATCACTCCCATGAGCACTCCAAGAGAAGGGCACACAGTAGTTAAAGCCCATCTCCTACTAGAAAGCATAGGAGATATAGAGTGGATGAACTGAAGGGTGAAATGAACAAGATTAAACTTATTACATTTAATGGAGAGCACCAAAAGGAGGAATATGCAGAGACATGGCTACTTGGCATGAGGAAATATTTCCAATTGCAGAATTATTTCTCTCATGCAGAAGGGAGAATTTCAATGTATCAATTGAAAGCAAAGGCATCCATGTGGTGGGATCAACTTGTGCAGGTGCAACACATTAAAGAGAAAAATGTTACTTGGAAGGAATTCAGGAGGTATTTTGAAAATAAATAGTTGACTAAGAGATACTATGACAGAAAGATGAAAGAGTTATTTGAACTCAAGCTGGGTAGCATGACCATTGATGAATATGAACAAAGGTTTTTGGAATTATTGAAGTATGTTCCTTTCATCAAATATGAGATTGTTAAAATTCAAAGGTATTTGAGTGGTTTTCCACCTTCCATCAGTGACAAGATCCAGTATGATGATCCTAAAACTATGAAAGAAACTATAAGGAGAGAAAAATGCTTAAATGAGGAACAAAGAGAAAATTCCACTCTCTTGAAGGCTTGGGAAGACAAGAAGAAATTCAAAATGGATAAGAGGAAGAAGGGAACTAAGCCATCCTTTTTCATAAATATCCCTCAAGGACAGCCAGGTTTTAGATATCCCAGGAAGGCTGAAGTAGGTGGGCAAATGCCAAGACAACCACCTATAGAATGTTGGGGTTGTAAAGGAAATCATAGGTATAGAGATTGCCCCCACATAAATGACAAAGTGATAGTTATCCACAATGTTCAATAGGAAAAAATAGTGGAGGACATGGGCAATAGAATACCAAGGATCTATGCAGCCCTAGACAGCAATCAAGTTGAGTTTCAATCACATGTGATTGAAGTTGAAGGTATGATCAACAACCAAACCATTACTATTTTAATTGATTCAGGAGGTAGTCATAGTTATATAGATCCTAGAATGGTGGATAGTTTACATTGTCCCAAGAAGAAATCATGGGAAATATTGATTAGTGTAGCTAGATACAGGAGCCAAAAGAAAGGTTGTTGAGTTGGTTAAGTCTTGTCCAGTGGACATGAATGGATTTATCACAAGGGATGAATTGAACATCTTACCTTTAGGTTCCTATGACTGTCTAATTGGGATGGATTGGTTGGCCCAACACCATGCCATCTTATATTTTCATAACAAGGCATTCATTTTCCTGGATGAGGAAGGAAACCCAAGGAAAGTATAGGGAATCCCAAGGGAAGTTACTTTCAGAGAAATCAAGACATTGCAGCTGAAGAAGGGTTACAGGAAGGGATACCAAATATTTGTAGCTCATATGGAAGAAGCACTTAAGGATAAGGTGTCAAATATTGAAGGCCATGCAATATTAAAATATTTTGAATATGTATTCCATGAGGTACCTGGACTACCCCCGAAGAGAGATATTGATTTCTCTATAAACTTGATGCCTGAAGCAGTTCCGATGTCAAAAACGCCTTACAGAATGAGTACACTAGAGTTGCAAGAATTGCAATTACAGATTGAAGAGCTTCTGAAGAAGGGGTATATATGCCCAAGTGTATCACCTTGGGGTGCCCCGGTCCTGTTCATGAAAAAGAAATATGGGACATTGAGATTGTGCATTGATTTCAGATAATTAAATAAAGTGACTATTAAGAACAAGTATCCCTTGTCAATGATCGATGATCGCTTTGATCAGTTGAAGGATGACAATATATTTAAAAAAATAGATCTCAGGTCAGGGTACCACCAGGTAAGGATAAAGGATGAAGACATCAACAAGACTGCCTTCAGACCAAGGTATGGTCATTATAAATTCACAGTGGTGCCATTTGGTTTATCAAATTCACCCATTGTTTTCATGTGCCTAATGAATGGTGTATTCAAAGAATATCTAGAGAAGTTTGTCATAGTCTTTTTGGATTACAACTTGGTGTATTCCAAGTCAGAGGAAAAGGATGAACAACATCTGAGAATGGTGTTGCAAGTGCTAAGAGAGCACCAATTGTATGCCAAATTGAGCAAGTGCTCATTTTATTAAAACATAATTCACTATTTGGGACATATCATTTCAAAGGATGGGATAGTCGTGGATCTTGAGAAGATAGAAGCCATTAGAGAATGGTTAGCACCAAAGAATGTGACAAAATTCATATCCTTTATGGGTCTAGTTGGCTATTACAAAAGGTTCATTACAAGGTTCTCAAGGATAACTCACCCCATCACTTCTTTGCAAAGGAAGGAGAAGAAATTTCAATGGAAAGAATAATGTGAGAGAAGCTTCCAACGATTGAAGCAACTATTAACCATTGCTCCAATCCTGAGGATTTCAGATCCAAATGAATATTTTGTAGTGTGTACAGATGCATGCAAAGAAGGACTAGGAGGAGTCCTCAGCAAGATTCGGTTTGTAATATGTTATGAATACAGAAAGTTGAAGGATCATGAAAATAACTATGCAACTTATGATTTTGAGTTGGCAGCCATAGTGCACACCCTCAAGAAATGAAGGCACTACCTCATGGGAAGGAGGTTTGAACTGAAGACAAAACATAATGGTCTGAAGTATTTGTTTGATGAAACAACCTTGAATGCTAGTTAGAGTAGATGGTTGGAATTTCTTTGTGAGTATGACTTTGATATCAAGCATATTGAAGGAAAGGAGAACAAAGTGGTTGATGCACTCAGCAGAAGAGTGCATGAACTAGATGCCACAACCATTAGCGTGTATCAAAATGATATTAAAGGTAGAATTTTGGAAGCTGCAAATGAAGATTTGCAGTAGATGGAATTGGTAACAAAGCTACAACAAGGTGAGATGCTACAGAAAGTGGAAAATTATAAATTGCAAGATGATGGAACACTCTTGTGCAAAAACATAATTTATGTACCTAATTCCCAAGAGTTGATCGAATAATGATCTTGAAGGAAATGCATCATGTTCCTTATTTTTGGCACTCTAGATATCAGAAAATGATGGCAGCAGTTAAGAGCCATTACTTTTGACCAGGTATGAATAAGGAAATTGCAAAATACATCGCCAAATGTATGGAGTGTCAAAAGGTCAAGGATAAACATAGGCACCTAGAAGGGTTGCTACAACCATTTCCCATTCCTAAGTGGAAGTGGTAAGTGATGAAAATGGATTTCATCATAGGATTGCCCAGAACCGGCAAGCAGAATGATTCCATCATGGTGGTGGTAGATAAGATAACGAAAGCTGCCCATTTTATTCCATTGAAGACCACTCACAAGGAAACTAATGTTGTCGATATCTATATGAGGGAAGTAACACAATTGCATGGTATTCCCAAGACAATTGTGTCTGACTGAGACCCGAAATTTACCACAAAATTTTTTAAGGGGTTATTCAAAGGATTCAGAACGAATTTCAACTTCATCACTTCTTATCATCCTGAGTCTGATGGGAAGACAAAGAGGTTAAACCAAGTGATAGAATATATGCTAAGGATGCATGTGATGGAAAAACCATCTAAATGGGAAGACTACCTACACTTGGTAGAATTTTCCTACAACAATGGGTATCAAACATCACTAAAGATGAGCTTGTTTGAAGCACTTTATGGCATAAAATGAAACACGCAGCTAGTGGCTTTACTTCAGTTAAAAGATAAGTATCATATATGTGCTTAATTATGTATGTTATGCATGTCTGTGATTCTTGAAATGTTATCATGTGTTCCATTGCATGTAGGAATTACTGTCAATTCCATTTGAGTCTGTATGGTAGGAGTAACTCAGTGTTATTTGTTTTAAATTCATTATAAATGCATGTTATATATATAGTTGTGTCCCGCAGTGGCGTTGCCCGGTCTATTGATGGCCAAGGACGTTACAAATTGGTATTATAGATAGCTGTAGAAGACAAGGTATTTGGGTAGTGTTATAACCCTATAATTCATAGGATCATCTGGTGACTAGAAAATTTTCACTCTGGATGTATTTTGGTTTGCAAATAATATTTCATTTCTGCAAATCATTTTCAAGGAAAAGAAAAGAAAATTCATGATTTTTAACACTGAGTGGTGTTCCATAACCCAATGGAGACAAAAGTAAGGGAAGCAGCACACAAAACCCACAAAAAGCACTAAACCTAAGTTTTTGTTGCATTCACGCCTGGAGGATAAAGAACGTGCTTAGATCGATGGTCAATCTAGCTAGGCGTAGATCAACGACTGACAGTGGATTCTGAACCCCCTTGACCGTTCTACTTTTAACGGTGGGGGGGGGGGTCCGGAATGGTGACTAACAAGTGTGAACAGATCTACGATCATCATGACATTGTGTAGATGGATGGTCTACAGGCGATTCTAGACCCCCTCGACCGTTCTGCCTTTAACGGTGGGGGGGGGGGTCCAAAATGAGGCAGTTTTTCCGGAGGGTCCTATCCCAACGTGTCATCAATCCATTGCATCAGACCTCCTCTGCTCCAGATCAATTACTACTTACCACTCTTCCTGCTTACCACCTTTCCATTACCACCATACTGGCAATACCATACTGCCCCTGCCTCATGACATCATCCTCCATTATCCCAATACCCATCCATGCATAAACCAAACTTAGGATAAACAAAAAGAACAATAAATTAATAAGGTTAATAAAGTTAGTGTAATTAGACCAATAAGCTAAGTTAGTTTTGTTAGAAATTGATTAATTATTAATTAATTAATTAGCTAATAATTAAGTTAGTATTTAGGTTATTTTAGGCTAGTGTTAAATGTTAAAATAAAATTAATTAATACAAAACCCATTTAATAAAACATATAAAATAAAACAATTAAAATATAATACATATAAACAAAATATAAAACATTAAATATTAACAAACATAAAAAACATAAAACAAAAGAGTAAAACATTAATAAAACAAATAAAAAATAAAATAAAAGGAAAACATGACAAACATATAAAAAGAATACAATAAAAAATTAAAAGTCAAAACGCATATAATAAATAAATAAAAAATGTTAAAAAGTAATAAAACAAAAAGTAAAAACAAAATTAAAAACAAAACTAAAACATTTATCCTAATTTCTACTCACCTGCAACTTTTCCTTCACACATCTCCAAAATCTAATCAACAGACATAAAAAATTCCGGACCCCCCCTGTGCTTTTCAAACTTTAACATTGGGGGGGGGGTCCGAAAAGTGGTATTGGGAGGGACACTTTTCACCTTTATATTATTTCGAACACCCCCTCCCAATACCACTTACCACCTCAGGGGGGGGGTCCGGAATACCACCTTTCCCCCAAAAAAATGCCCTCCCCCAAAAACTCAAAACCACCATTTTTTCCATTTTGACCAATTTTGTTCTGGGAAGGATTACAAACAAAGGAAGATGTATTTTCGAAAACAAAGAGAGGTTTTTATCTATAATGGGATGAAGAACAAAAACCTCTCTCATTGTTTTCACAAGTACCATCATCTGGGATAATCGAAGCTATCTTTCAACATCATTTTTTGGATTTCCGGTTCTTTATGTTTCAGCCCTGATTTTGTGGGAGTTGTTTCGGCGAGATGGAGACGAATTTGGAGAAACCAAAAGGGGTTTTTGTCCATGACATACTAATATACAATAAACTCATATTTTTTTTCCCAGGTGTAATCACTAAAGAGAAACAAATATCTGAGCAGACCCCTATTTTGCAGAAATTCGACCCGTCTTTCATGGCGGACAGTTCAGGATTTTTGGGGATTTGTTTCTATTTTTGGCCGAGGCGGTTAAATCCAAATTCCTAAACTTGATGGGGGATATCTCCTATTTATTGATGTGATCTTAATGTGAAAGGGTTGTTGATTCTAGCACCCTGGAAGGCTATTCTCTGTAGTATTTTTTTGATTCACCAGGAATACAAAGGGACTTTTTCACAGGATTCATGTATGTCGACGATTGGTGAAGTTTTGTTTCTTCGTTGAATGTGATTCTACTCAGTCTTCATTATGTTTCTCTCTTTCTAATTTTCAAAAGGAGATTTAACGCAAAATTTATCCCTGATACCTTGTGCGGTGCTTTTGAGAATCTAAATGTTTTCCTTTGATACTACAATGAAGAAATTCTTGAATGCTTTTTTGTTGTAGTTGATTATCTCGTCTGTTCCTTATATACATAATTTTATTTATAAAGGATCCAACGTCTACATTACCTCACCCTGTGGAAATAACTTATAGACCTGTGTTTAATTTCAAACTTGTCAGAGACCCCATAGCCCAAAGGTCTTCATTTGTTGTCTCAACCAGAAAACTCCAAGAACATATCCTATTCTGCATAGCTAGCCTAATATCCTATTTCAAACAAATATAAATTTGACATAGAGATCCCTCTTTGAGTCTCGGAGGGCTAGATCCCTGACTCGAAGTAGCTTTGATGTTGCCTTTGTGACTGCCTCAACAACCTTGGGAAAATTACAGAGTGATAACATAATGGCGACTCCACTAGGGAAATCTCCCCAGTAGTACACTTCAAAGTTCCATATCTGATCACTGATGGTGGATAGTGAGCAGACAGAAGAAGGATGAAATCTTTCACCTGGTGACTCCAATCAGCTCCAGACAGTGTCAACTCAATGACTCCACTGGAGGAAGAACTTGAAGCATGACCAAGCAGCCTAGAAAGACCAAGTACTCAAGCTCAAATGTTATTCATGATATTATTGGTTTCATCTACAATTACTTTCTCTCTTATCATGATCCTAGTCCAGAGTATAGTGTTGAAGCTCAGGATGACCATTTTCAACCTGATGAACCTCAAAGGATTGAGCCCTTTCTCATAGCTCTAGTACCCACTCCTACACTTATAGAAAGCCTTGATAGACATAAGCATCCTGCTTTATTTTCTACAGATGTAAATATCTTTGATATATATGTGAAAAGTCCAGATTCACAGGTCAAAATTCCAACCTGTTATAAGCCCTTTGATTTACCTCCTATACCTGAGAAAATCCCAGACAGATACAAACCTCTAGATTTGCCTCCTATTCTCCACGACCTCCCTGTCAATTACATCAATAATCTTCCCAGGTTTGATGGAGAAAATGTGAAGATCACTACTGAAAAGCATATCCAAAGTATTGAATATTTCCTTGACCTTTATGAGGTTGAATATGACGATGTCTATATCAGGATGTTTTCCTTGTCTTTGCAAGGAAAAGTTAAAAATTGGATTACAAATCTCCCAGCTGCAAGCATTAACAATTTCAATCAGTTTGTGCAAGTTTTCCTAGATTGGTGGGTGATCATGAGAAATGTCTTTCTCATCCTAGAAGAATATGACCATTTGAAAAGATAGCCAGGGGAAACAGTACAATAGTTTTCAGCAAGATTCAATAAGGTATATCATGCAATGCCTTCTGATATAAGGCCACCCCCAGGATCGGCTCACTTGCATTACCTAGATGCCTTTGATCCTGAGATGACATTCCAATTAAGAGAACGGAACACTACAACCCTTGAATAGATGCAAAAGATTACAGTTGATGTGGAAGATAACTTTTTGAACAGAAAGGAAAAGTTAAAGGCAAAAGAGAAATATAGAATAGAAGAGGAACAAATGACATCTTCAGAAGTGAAACTAGATGTTCTGGCAAACACTGTAAGAGAGATGATGCAGAAGATTAGTAGGAAATATGAACTCGTTGTTCGAAGACCTTATGTTCCATTAGTACCAAAATGGACAAGGATCAATGTCCTCAAACACTTTGCAGCCCAGCCTCAGTATTCTGAACCACCAATGGATTATTTCATGTATTCAATTCATAACATTGTCAAAGATGAAGTTCCAACTCAGCTTGTTGAAGAGCCATCAACTGATATGATGTGCATGCTTGATGACTTTTCTTACTGGGATAATCTACCCAAGTGTGATCAGTATGATGATGATCATGAGGTTGAAGTAGATGTTGATTGTTCAAAGCAACCAACAACACTTCATTGGTAGGAAGAAGATCAGTTACAGCTCAGATATGACAATCATCCTCTACCCAACAATCATGACATCGATGAGAAAAATGCAGAAAATTACAGAGTAAGGGAAAAATCTTTGCCCTTATGTTTCTCATCTTTTCAATTTCTGAAAAGCAACTCTAGGCAAGTTGTAAATAGTGAAGACAAAAAAATTTCTAATGAGTTAGTACAGGACGTCATTGATGACATGGGACCTGTTTTAGACCCAAAATCACAGTCACTAATTTCCCTTGATTTTCAAAGTCCAGATGGAAGTCTAGAGCTCGAAACAAGATTTGAAACAATGGAATCTAATTTTGTCCCATTAGATTATAATTCATTTCAAATTTTGAAGGAGACTCTTGAACAAGTGTTGAAGGATAAATACATAAAAAGTCAGGAAATTTCATTTGAATCAATGTAGCAGTCTTGTCAGTCTTTTCAAGATCCAATAGTTGATCAGTTGGATGACCTGTGTGGTCAAAATCATTCTTCATTCGCCAGTCATGAGCTGAAAAGATGTTATGATATTGACATGATCAGGAAGTCAGTTACAAGGGTGTGTTCAATAGAAGCATCATTTCAGAACCCATCATAAAAGTTGCAGCCATGTCTGGAAGTGCATGAAGATGCAAATAACACAACTATAGCATCGAATCATGAAGCTGAGTTGGTTAAATTTGAATATCCAGTAATATGTCAAGTTTATCTTGATCCAGTGGCTATTTATATGGAGAAATTGTTCATCACAGAGCCACAATGCATTTCCAGTTTTTTTGTTATGTGTCATGATTATCAAGCCCCTTGTGATGAAGATCATGATG
This sequence comes from Picea sitchensis, assembly GCA_010110895.2. Lineage (NCBI taxonomy): Eukaryota > Viridiplantae > Streptophyta > Pinopsida > Pinales > Pinaceae > Picea > Picea sitchensis. The sequence goes on from SNQJ01S0037731.1 coordinate 34,759, forward strand.
GAAAGTATTTCATGATGCCTATTCAAGTTCTATTTCTGATATTGATTGAAAACATTGAAAGAGTAGAGCTAGTAGAGCAACTACTTGATTGGATTTATTGCCATTTTTGTATTATTTGATTTAGCATGATTTTCAATAGTATAGAGTAGGTAGGAGAATGTGAATAAGATCAACATTTTGAGCATCTCTTTTTCAGCAGTGTTCATTTTGTTTTGGTTTCAGTTGAAAGATCAAAATAGGTACTGGTTGCAGAGTAATTTTGGGATCAACCCAATGAATAAAGCACTGGTCTTCATATTCAGAGTTCAGTGGTTCTTGACACCTCCCAAAAGAGCTGCCATCCCCAGGTGGAGCCACTGTTATAACCCTATAATTCATAGGATCATCTGGTGACTAGAAAATTTTCACTCTGGATGTATTTTGGTTTGCAAATAATATTTCATTTCTACAAATCATTTTCAAGGAAAAGAAAAGAAAATTCATGATTTTTGACGCTGAGTGGTGTTTCATAACCCCATGGAGACAAAAGCAAGGGAAGTAGCGCAGAAAACCCACAAAAAACACTAAACCTAAGTTTTTGTTGCATTCACACCT
>SNQJ01S0037731.1:35362-47666 GCA_010110895.2 Picea sitchensis
CCTAAGGTTTTTTCTTGTTTATTAGTCATAATTATTCATTATCCTGTCTCCTATATTTTAGGGGAGAATATTCCACCTGAAGAATATTCTCTTTCAGTTGACACTTCATTTTGACTAGTTGAGTTGAGTTTAGATGTTGCATTGGTTTTGTCACCATGCAACATTGGGATCATCACCAACTCACTACTCTTTGTTTAGTCAGTTAACTGAAGACTAGTTGACTAGTTAACTCAACTAGGTGGAAGTTCACTCTCGTAACTGCCTGAGAGACTAGACTAGGTGGCATTTTACTTTTGTAACTGTTGGTGTGTGTCCAGATCAATCTAGACCACCACTATGGTTCATTATTTACTCATTTATTCTATATATATTGTAAATTATTCACTCTTTGAGTGTGGAATACAGTTAATGAGAATTCTTCCATTCTTTCTATCTTGCTTCTTCTTTCTCAATTTCTCTCTGCAAATGTGTGCAGTATTTTCTAGCTAGATCTATTCTGTGCAGGTTCAAAACATTTACACTAGCCCCTTCCTCTTAGCTCACAACCCATGTGAACATGGGTCATGGCCAAGCGCTAGATTGATAGGTGCTTACTTAGGAGCTCAGGCCTCCCGATTCGAAAGTTTTCAAATCACATCTCACAATCTTTTGAAGTTTCATATTAACGATCTCGCGAAGTAGGGTGGATCAACAATTCATGACTACCAAACATATAACAGTTGACACCCACTATGGAACTTCAGGCATCTGAGCTTCGGGACTTCAGAGCTTCGGGACTTTGGGCTTCAGAAGTTTGTGCATCAACACACCTCACTTCTCCCGAACTATTAATCTCTGAACACATCGATGTCAAACCTGGTGACGTCATTACGTCTCGTCACCTTGGTGTTATGAAAATTTTTAAAGTTCCTCCTTTCGTTCCCTTATGAACCATTTTTCCAGAGTGTCAAGTCTCCAGACTTCACAACTAGCGCCACACGTCCACTGGACCCACGACTTCTATACTTGAACTAAGATACTGAATAGTCATATCACTTAATGCCTTTCAAATTGCAGGGGCATGCATCAGTGGTTTGGAGTAACCAACCTTTCGTCCTGCAATTCTTCTGACGCTGACACATAACCCCCTGGTAAAACCATGGTCTAGATTGCGGGACCTCCTTGGGAAATTAACTACAGTGCAACTTGGGTCCCCGCAATGCCCCTTGGCTGTCGATCTTGATGTATCATGATAAACGCCAGTATGGGTATGTCAACCTTTATCTATGTCATGTAACCTCAGGGTCCAAGTAGTACAACTAACAACATTCCAGGTGGGGGCACATGGCAGGTATAGGAGAGGTCCATGTCACCTCTAGGTGGCATCATCATGACTGACCACTTTGATTCTTCTGGGCTTCAGAGCTTTGAGAGTTCTCTATCCTTCATACCGCGCCATAACTTCCACCCTTGGCTTGATCCAACGGTCAAGATCTTCTCCCAGATCTATGGTGTAGATCCACTTCGGGCTTCAGGATTTTCAACCTCTCCAAACTCGTTTTCTCCCAAAGTGATTTCACCCGAAGTCCACGGATTTCTGCCACCTATCCTCTCTCTCAAATCGACGGCACAGACAGACTCTATTACTCTATGGATTTCCAAAGGAATTCATGGTTAACCGCCTCGCAACGTTTCCAGTTCCGACGGTCGAGAATTGTCCTCCTTCTCCAGAATAGATCCTACGAACCACATTGCTCCGCGGCCCAATACCACATCTGTCATGGTTTTATAATACCGCTACACCTCCTGAGCTTTGTAACATGGCCAAGGTAACCTCTTGGCACTTAGGAATGTTCTGAGGTTCGAAATTGGTTCTTCTTGACACTATTTCCACTTGAAACCTTGGCTTTGAACTTGAATTTTGTCCATTTCGACAACAATTTTTTTCTGAAACTTTTGCTTCAACTTCCACTAACATGTCCCATCCAGGATCAATGTTAAAACCTTGGCTCTAATACCATCTTGTAACATCCCCAACCATCGACCCCGGCTGGGTAACGTTACCCACATACCTTGTCTTCTACAACTAGCTCGGATACCAATTTGTAACGTCCCCGACCATCAATAGGTCGGGCAATGCCACTGCGGAACATACATACATACATACATACATACATACATACATACATACATATATAGATATATAGATATAACATGCATTTATAATGAATTTAAAACAAATAATACAGAGTTACTGCTACCATATAGACTCAAATGGAATTGACAGTAATTCCTACATGCAACATAACACATGATAACATTTGAAGAATCACATACATGCATAACATACATAATTAAGCACATAAATGATACTTATCTTTTAACTAGAGTAAAACCACCAAATGTGTGCAAACCTTCCATGAACCTCCGAGCCTTAGACCACACTACTCATCATTTTCAGCAGTAGGTCACCCCCGAGCCGGGACTAAACTCCACCAGGAAAATGATTCCTAGGCTAGGAAAGGTCAATAGGAATGCCATACAGTTTAAGAGGAAGATTCTCTCCTAGGAGCCACTTACGCCCACTTCTCATAGACTCTCATTCCCCACATGCATGTTCCACCCTAGGATTATACACCTTCACTGTCACACAGTCCATCGATTGTTCCACCTCCCTTACCTTGGACTTCAACAATAGGCTGGGCCATAATTCTCAGATCTTTGTAGCAGCTACGTGACTCCCTCAAGGAGAACTCACCTCCTCAGCACACTCTCTCACCTGGAGAGAGTTGCTCACAGGCCTGACAACCTGCTTCTTCAATCCAAAACCACCTCTCTCGCCTAGAGAGAGAGTTTCTCACAGGCCTGACAACCTGCTTCTTCAACCACAGGCTTGAAAACCTGCCTCTTCAAACCACAATAGTTAAGTCGGGTAAGGCAAGGGATGACTCAGTAAATTAAAAAGGTGCAAAATGTTCACAAGTTCAACAATTGTGGAAATGGTTGGATGCGAGCTTGCTTAGTGCGTGAGTGAACTTGTGAGGAGAAAACGTGGTAGAATGGTCTAGCCTAGCCAAGATGGTGAAAGCGTGAGAGCCAAAACTCTCTGCGTGAACCTCGTCCGTAAGTGCCTGCGTGAGTGACAACAACAACAATTTCCCCATTAAGTCTGCATGTGCCTAAGCCGACACGTGTCGCTCATGAAGCATGTTCCTTTCCATTTGGAAGTCATTCCCTCTTCCCAAAGGAACTTAGGATAAAACAATATCCTTCTAATCAACTTTTGGAATAATAATAAATTATTATTCCCTTGGACTTAAGCACTTAGTCTTAGCCCCTCTTTCCAACCTCTCAGCCCCCTCTCCCTTACCCAACCTAGTGGAGCTTAGTCCCCCATACTCTTCCTTCGTGGTCGGTCTACACACAACGATGTTTTTATATTAATAATATGAATATTTACATGTACAAAACAAGCTCCTGGCCTTTAACACCTAAGCTCTCCAACCTACTAACACATAAGCCTACCAGCTTATAATTGCTCAGCTCACCATCCTACAAAACATGTTTACAATTCATAATATAACTAGGGCTCATCCTTGGGGTATTACACGTGAGGTCCTCCACTTGATTCATAAACTCATTTTTCCTTTTGGCCTAGCAATAGAGGGAATACCATTGCTCTCATCTCTCTATTGTTGTGTGTGTGATGTGATTATTATTATTTTGATGATTAACTTTTCTATTGTAGTTCGCTCAATCCCTACAAACTAGGGCTCATCCTTAGGGTAATAAGCACGGAGGTCCTCCACTTGATTCATAAACTCATTTTTCCTTTTGGCCTAGCAATAGAGGGAATACCATTGCTCTCATCTCTCTATTGTTGTTGTGTGTGTGTGATGTGATTATTATTATTTTGATGATTAACTTTTCTATTGTAGTTCATTTAATCCCCATAATATATATATATATATATATATATATATATGCTATATAAAGTTGATATTGAAACATTTTTACTTAACTTGAACATTGAGATTTTTTTTGGTATTAATATATATAAAAAGTTGATATTGAAATATTTACTTAACTTGAACATTGAGATTTTTTTTGGTATTAATATTATTTTAAATGTCATTTATCAAGCCCATATCCATAATAAGCATTTAAATAATTACACATCTCTCTCATACTGAACAATACAACACGCGATTGAAATATTTTAACTACAATATTTTTTTTACTTTATATATATAGAGAGAGAAAGAAAGAGAAAAATTAACAAAAAAACATTAATTATATTCAAAACAAACTTTACGGAGGCATACAACATGTTCAAGAAAAATTATAGAGTCATGCTCTACATTTGAGCATATTTCTAAGCTAGGTCTATAGAGTACTAAAGTATTTTATACACAATAGTTCCATATATTACTACGGGTTACAAGCTTCACAAATTATCTTAACAAAGAAACTACCCTGAAAAACATCTACGATTGATGGGGGAGCGCTATCCTAAAATTTCGGCTCCTCTATGATGTGGAGAGAGCCAATTTCTTCCATGTCCATTGGTTTGTGCACATGCGCTACTATTTCCTCTTCGTGAACATCATCATGCTATGAATTCCAAGGGTTGTGGTTGTTGGAGGCAAGATAGATGGAATCCGTTTGTTGCAGGAGAACATAAGCTCAAAGATGCTCACACTCTACTTCAATAGAATAGTTCCTTGGCACCTATTTCTAGAGTAAATTCATCATAATAGTAGAACTAACAATGTTGGTGTTATAAAATTCGACGATTTTGTGGAAATTTACGGTTCAGAGAACTATTGTTGACTTGAATGATCTCATTGTGTTTCCTTATAACCTTATTAACTTTCCTCCACTCTACATTGTCCATCTCTACCTCATTTAAGCATCCCAAAAACCTCAAACCATAGAACCCCCATATCGAAGGTGTTGATGTCAACTCTCTAGAATATACACCGAAAGGAAATAATGACGTTGTTTGGAAAGAAGACAAAAATTAAATTACCATCACAGATGATGAATGTTAGAGTATGCAGCCATAAAGCCATGAAAGCCATGAAAATCCTGGATCAAAATGTCAAGGATCGTTTGACGTCTCCACCCTCACACACTTGTTTCCACCTTCCAACTTGGTATCCCTAGACTAGTTTCCTTCCCCAAACTCACCAAATGATCCCCACCCTACTCACACATCCCTCACCATGAAACCACAAACAAGGAAACCTTGCACCGCATATTTCCCACATTCTATCCCTGTATCCAACCTGTTGCATTCAAGACCCATGTTGTTCCCAAGACTCACCTAATGTGTCAGTTGCCCAGTATTCCTCCGAACCACTTCATGCCTTGTCCCTCTCTTGTTGTTCATTAATGCGATGATATAACTACCACTATGGTATAGGGGAGTAACCATACACCCAATTTTTGCAACATAAGCCCATTCTTAGGGATGAAGCAACATTTTCCCAATGATTAGTTGTTTCGTTGAGTTCTCGTTTGACATGGTAAAAGGAAACCTTTTCAAAACTCGCGAGATATTTGTGAATTATTGCAATAAGGGTAATCAAGGCATTAATTGAATGACTAGTGCTACTTCGCATGGCTCTTATCACCAACATTGAATCTTCTAAAATGATAATGGTTTTAAGGCCTCTCCCTTATCTATGTCGAATCCTTTGCACAATGAGTATGCCTCTGCTATATTGTTGAAAGCATTCTTGAAACTCCAATAAAAAAAGTTTTCCACACTTTTCTTTCTCTCTATATATAAAGTCGATATTGAAATTTTACTCAATTTTTTTTTTTTAAATATCACATGTCAACTTCATATTAAATCAATGAAGGAATTAGACATCTCCATCATATTGAGAAGTATAAAACATTTACCGATGGAACAAAAAACTTTTACTTTCAATACTCTCTCTATAAAGTTGACATGGAATTATTTTACTTAATGTGCATCTTGAAATATTTTATTTATGGTCAACAATGAAACATACTTTTGTTATTTATTTATTTTCAAATATCACTTGCCAACTCCATGTTGAATATTGAAGGAATTACACATCTCTCTCATATTTAGGATAAAAACATCTTTTGACGCAAACATATATAAATATTAAAAGAACCATAAATATACTCATCTCTTTCAAATATTAAATATTGTAACATACAAATATTAAAAGAAAATCACAATGATAATTTTCATTAATGACAGAAAAAGGAACTACCTTAACTATCATGTAATAAATGCATGAACAACTATACAAATCACAAGATATGGATATGTTGCTTCACAATGCTTCATTTAACATGTATTTAATATTAAAATTTGTAACATAAACAACAAAAACGTTGAAAAGCAGAATACCTATTTTGTGTTTAAGTTAACTAGTTTATTTTAATAATATATTGATAATATATGTTGATGGGCTTGAATCTATAATTGAGTCAATTAAGATTAGAGGATGGGTAATTGGTATTTATAATTTTCTCAATCAAAACTAGCTTTGAAGGAAATTTGGGATAGATTTTATTTTTGCATGATTATCAAAATAACACTTTTGTAATTTTAGTAATTGTGTGTTATTCATTTTTTTTTATTGTCCAAGTTGCACCGTCCAAGCTTTGTTGTTCACCTTTAAATAGATATAGATATCCAAACCTTATATCTTTTACTCATGCAACACTAATTGGTAAATCTATCCTAAATACACTTTTGTATAGATTCACCAAGTACCTCTCAATAATTAGCCCTTTTTTTCTATTTAATATAGTGAAATAGAAAATTTAATCACAAAGTGGATCCAAAGGGGCTATTCCCTCCCAATTCAACTAGCCAATGGTAAACTAAGAAAAAGGTAAAAGAAAGACCCATCCATATCGAGAGCATTGTTTTTCTCTTCACTAAAATGCAGTATATTTTGCAGAAAAGAAGCAGATATGAATGATCCTCTCGTTAGCCCTCACCTTATGAGTGGTCTTAATAAACTTAGAAAAATTATATTTAAAAAAAAAAAGCAGATATGAGTGATACTCTCGCTAGCTCTCACCTTACGAGTAGCCTTAATAAACTTAAAAAAATTGATAGTACTAATTCCACTATGAAAATCCCCTCCACTCTAAATTAGTTTATTTGTATGATAAGTCGATGTTATTTGTATTTGATCCTAATTCTATAACTTGACTATTTGTATTAACCCACTTTATTTACTGCCCCACCTACTTTATATAATATAATGTAAGGTTAAATAAGAACAAGCAACAAAGCTATTAGTAACATTAGAGAAAGAAGCACTTTATTTACTGCCCCACCTACTTTATATAATATAATGTAAGGTTAAATAAGAACAAGCAACAAAGCTATTAGTAACATTAGAGAAAGAAGCACTAGTTGAAGCATCACCAATGAATCCCAAATCAACTCCAAAGATTTTTCTTTTAGTTGTTATTTATGAGTTTAAATAGATTGATACATATTGAAGTAATAAGGTTATAACATGTAATATATATGTATAAGTAAAAAGGACTTAACTTGCTATATATAATCTTGACTTAACTTGCCTTGTGCGAAAATATAAAGTTGGGAGCCAAAAGGAATAATCTTATTTCATTACGTGTAGATATATAAAAGGACAAACTACGATCTAAGATATGATTACATCTAAAATATAACAAATTATAAATTTTTCTATATAAAGAGATGAATTGCTAAATATTCACGAAGCATGCAACCTTAAATAAGGAAAAATAGTAGTTTTAATATTCATTATACATACAAATTTTTAAACAAGTATCACTGATGTCGATGTCACAAGTATATGTGTTTTTTTTTTCCACTAAAAATTGCACATTATATTTATATTAATATAATTTGTTCACATAACAAAACATTACATGAGGGCTCCTTGAGTTTTATAGTCCTATCCATTGCCATAAACTATATGGAAATATCCAATTTCCTTATAATACTAGCACCAACTTTTTCAGACAAAAGAAATACTTTAAAAAAATAAATTGTCTTTCATACATAGTTAATGGCAAAAAACAAACACCCTTCTTTGCAAGAAAACAACACATGAAAAAACCCCTAGAAAGACTGCTAGTACATCTTTAAAAAGAGTTTTGGGCCCTCATGACCTCCTTCCCACTGGTTATATGCTATGTTCCCTAGACACATTGAAAGAGCCTTTTTTTGATAAGTAGTGTGCCTCTTGATTCTCTTCTTTGTATACATGAGCAAAGGTAATATTCGAAAAATACTTGATTAGCTCCTTTATCCTGTCCTTCCAACAATCTATAGAAACTGCCCGAAGAGTGCATTTTCTATTAAGTCAATCAATGACTATGTTAGAGTCCCCTAAAACATGAAAATCTGTAATAGAAACTCTGTGAGACAAAGTTAGAGAAGCCCAAACACACATAAGTTATGCTCTTTTATTTGTTCCTCTTCCATAATTTAGAGTCCACTTGTAGACTGTGTGATCATTGATTTTTATGACTCCTCCTATGCCACTTAGATCTCATTCCTTTGTGTTGCCCCATCAAACCACCCTATGATTTTATCATTTGGAATAGCAAGAAATGAGCATCTAGTTTTATAGAATTTTTCCTTTGGCATGTTACTTCTCACCACACCTAAAGAGAGAAATCCTATTTTTGAATGGAAGGACTCCTTGACTCAAAGATAGTCAAGTTTATTTCAAGCCAAATGAACCAACAAATAAAGGATGGCAATGTAGGGATACTGTGATTCTGAAGAGCTCAGTTTTCAAAGCATTCCATCATTGTTGTGCCATTCCATCTTGTAGTGAACTTGAGGGGCCATTTGATCCTTTCCCAAACTGATAAAGTAAAATGGAAATAAACAAAGAGGTGTTTTCCAGATTCTTGATTACCTTTACAGAGTTGATAGAATCCTGCCCCACCCATCCTCTTTTTTGTAATTTTTTTCAGGTAATACTTTTTTCTTCAATCACAAGCCAAACAAAAAGCTTAATCTTTTGGGGACAATTCCAACTCCAAATTTTTTTCCTCCAACCTCCTATTTTGTTTTTCCAAATCTTGGAAGCAAGTGCATTGTAAACATTTTTAACTAAAATCTGACCAGAGCTATCTCCACCCATCCATCTTAACTCATCTTCTCTTTCAGTTAGTTGTATGCATGATCCAATCAATCTCCTCCTATACCATTCCCATTCAGCTGCGAGATCGCCCTCCAATCCCAAATCGGATTTGTCTAGCCAATTGGAGAAGATCGAGCCCTGTGGAGAGACTTGGCTAGCTTGAAAAAGAAAATACACTTTTTTATTGTTTAGATAGGAAATCAAATCAGTAGACAAAATGGAGTCCTTCCCCAAGCCCAATAATTCGTCCTTTCCAACAATAATGGAGTCTCCTAAACCCATTTTCCAGGCTATCCAATGCACGATCAAAGGTAAAGTATTCAAGAGTTTTTTCGAAGTTTGGGAGTTGAAAGACGACAATGGAGAAGTTGATTGCAGCCAAGTCGTCACATAGATATGGGGGAAATACTTGTCTTTTAACACCCATTTCCAAATACCATTTTTCATTAGTCTACGCCATAATGTATTAGTCGCCAGCACCCTGGAAAAACAAAAAATGTTTCTCAACCCCCACCCACCAAAAACTTTTGGTTTAGAAATGGTCTCCTGTATGCAGAAGTGGTAGCTCTGTTTTTTCTTGTTGCCTGACTAGAGAAAAGAAAAAAACAACTTACGGTTCCGATTTAGAACAGATGTCAGGATGTGTGCCAAGGCCATCCAAAAGACTGGCTGACTTTCTAACACTTATTTGATCAACACATATCTTCCCCCCAGTGAAAGAAGTCGATTGCACCAGTGACTAATTCAATTCTCAAACTTCATAATAAGCCATTGCCAATCCTCTGACTTGTAGTTATCGGGCTTTAAAAAGAAACCCAAGTATTTAAATCCATCTGAAAGAAGTATATGTGGTTAATCTTAGTGATATGGTATACTGGCATATGTCTCTTCAAACATGTTATGTTTTCTTTTGATTAATTGTTTTATCACATGGAGCCATGTTTAAATAATCTCACATGCATCTGGCGATACGTGTGCAAAGGAAGGGTAAGTGATATTTCACATTGGGCATAAATTCTAGGAACTCTAAAAATAACATTTATATGTTCTATACAAATATTACTAAATATTTTGAGGACTAATTTAATGTTAATTGAGGAAACAATTTGTTGTGTAAGTTGTTGTTTTTTTTATAGCAGATAGAAGTAGTGATCAAATTTAAGAGTTGGTATTAATTTAAGTAGGAAGAGCATATAATCATCCAACCCATAAAGGATGAAAAGTTATAAAAATAATTGCTTCAATTGAAGAGTGTAAATTAAGTAAACTCTTCATTTAAAAAAATGCAAAATTAAAATATTTTCCTTCCAAATCTTTATGATTTTAAAAAATTAAACAATGGTTAAATAAAAAGTTCTAAAATTTCAACAACAATAGAGCACTCCACCTTTAGGTGACCCATGTCTGATACCTTTTTGAATATTAACTTAGGGAGGCATAGTTTCCAATACGATGGCCAACAATAAACTTAAGCATGATAACATGGACAACTTTCATTTCATTTTAATTCCATATTGTTAACCTTTAACTAAATAACACTACAAAAATGTCTTGGATAACAAAATTGTCTTATGAATTTGGTTGGTTGGATTGAGTTAATTTGGTTGGTGTGGTTGAGGTACTTGAGGTTGATAAGGAGCAACGTAATTCACAAGGGTGAGTTGCTAGTGGTGCAAGATTATTTGATGTCTTTCCCAGTGGCTTTGAGGAATGGAGATGATCTCGAGTGAAAACTTGTGAAACCGGTGGGGCCTTTCTCAATAATTGAAGTCATGTCCCTCTAGATTTTTTAATTTTCCAATACCTTAGATATGCCTATCAAGGGAAAAAATAGGTTGAGTCTAAAGTCCAATATGTTGGTAGAAACAAAATGTGGTTTAACTCCTGAAAGGAAGGTTTCCATCAACAATTAATGAAAACTAAAATATCTATATGCAACACAACACACCATTTTAGCTATATAACCAATTTTTTATCAAGGCTACCTATGAACAAAATGGTCATGGTAACTGTTATTGCACGGTTTGTAGGAAAGGTCTAAAGAGCTTGAGTCAGGGATTGTAATCGGCGTAACAGGAGCTTCCCCACCCACTGTCACCTCGATGGGGAGCTCTTTCTATTTAGGAGGGGTAGTCCAAGGGAGATGTCCCTAAGCAATCTGGGTTAATGAAGGGCTAAAGGGTAATGGACCAAGTCAAAGAAGTTCCCCTTTCACAGATTGCTACCCAAATGAGATAGTCAAGAAAGGTCTTCCACTGATGATGCACTTGTTTGCGAGACAAGACAAAGAAAACTAGAATATGTGCTTGCAGTGGATTAGTACTTCATAAAGTCAAGGACTATCTTCCAATACATATATGAGCAATTAATCAATGCTATTATTGACGAAGTCAATGATGGCTAAAAATGTCAAATAATTTATATCACTTCATCAACAAATCATAAGAGCTAAAGAGCATTCAATGTTCACAATCAAACTTTGTATTATATCATTAATGCAATGTCAAATCAGCTCACATACATAAGAATGTTGCGTCACCTATATTACTTCTGCAGTAGGTATGACGTCAGCTTAAATCAATAGGTCAAAATGATGACAAAGAGTGGAACGTTTTGTCAAATCAGCTTATGGATGCAATAAACAACTCAATGTCAACCAAAATAGATGAATAAAGTCACAACGTTGTAGGTATAAACAAGATATCTAGCATGTGACGTCACCTATATATAACTTTTGGTGTTCTGTAGGTTAGCTAGCCTAGGAGTGACGTTTTGACAACTTCAACCAACAAAAAGACAATTTAACTCCACGACTACGAAGAGACAACAAGGCCGCACCTTTCTATCCAAGAAAAAGTTCACTTAAGGCCAACGTTATCAGCTTAGGGTTAGTCCTAAAACTAGCTAGGGTTAGACGCTAGGTTAGTAGGTTTGCAATTTTGAAGGTAGTTTGAAAGAGTTTAAGGCATAACAAGCTTCAAGATCATTTCTAGACTAGTGCCTTGGGTTAATGGAGTCAATGGAGATGTGTAATGGTTTAGGAAGGGTTCAAACTTAAAGACAAGAGAGCTAGGGTTTGATGGTGTTGCTATAGCAAGGCCACAAACCCTAAACCCTAAGAAGAAAAGGCTCACCTAAGTGTAGCTAAAGCTAGGCCTAGAGCTTTACTCCTT
>SNQJ01S0037731.1:49916-66064 GCA_010110895.2 Picea sitchensis
AGGCTGGTACTGCTGGCAAGACAAGTCTGGCTGAGAAGAAGAAAAGATGTGCCCTCAAGGGCCATGCTCAAGTCAATCTGCTCTCGTACTCCATGTCTAGGACCATGTGGGCCTCGAGACATGATCTCCTAGTTATCCCTATATATCGGGGATAACAGTAACGAACAAGAAAAGGAAGAATGGAAGTTTTGAATGAACAAAATGGTCATGGTAACCAACAAGAAAAATCAAAATGAAAGTTTTGAATTGATGTACAACACCATCAACATAAACTAGATTGTGGATGTTATTGAAGAAAAACAAGCCAAATTGATGGTGCAACTAGAGAAAAACAATCATTTTGACTTGAGTCTCATTTCAAATTTTAGGACTTTGATTCCAAAAAATTTAGTGCAAGAAGACATGGATTCAAATGGAAAATAAAAATTTAAACAAAAAAATCCCACCCATAAGGAATAATGGACATGAAATCGTGTCAACAATTAGGCCAAGTGGCAGCCTGTGCAGAAGGTAGTCAAGACCCAAGGGAATCCCATTTGGAATTTGGTTCAAAGTGAGGGAAGAAAATTCACAACTTGGTTAAGATTGATAAATCTAGTGAGTTGAAAATATATTGAAGGGGAAAATCAATCAGCGTTCGACTCTATTTTATTTTCCAATTTTCTATAACAACTCTTCTATTTTTTTATAAAATAAAGATGAGATTGAAATAAATGAGAAATACCTCATAGTGAAATCCCTTTAGATTTTATTTGATAGTATTTTTCATCTATAAACTCCTAGTCTTCACCAATGCCCCTCCATAATCTATATACACCCACAGGCACATAATTATATTAAACCACTAAATTGAATAAACACAAATACAATTGCGAATTAAATAAACCCTATGCAAGTATCTTTCATACCTCTTCCACCCACAACACATCATGTGCCTTGATTGGTGTCCACCCACTCTAAACGGATAGGTGGGTAGAAATGGGCATTGGTGACGTTGGGAGAGGGATATTCTTGCTTGAATGAAAGGAATCCCTCGTCGTTTTTCCAACAGAAGGATAATCATGTGATCCGAACCCTAGAATCCTACAAATGCCCATTAAATCTACCAATAAAGAATTTAGGATCATCCTTTGGATGTACGCCCAACATTTCCTCTAGTCCCATAACCTCTAGGTCAATATCTAGATTCAGTAGTAGATCCTTCAGAAGCAATGGGATCATGAGCTATGCTTAGGTAACATTAGATTTTTTCACAGATCCTCCAACAAAAAGATAAGCAAGATCCCAATATCATTCAGTTGAACCTAATGCACATCATGTGGAATGTCCATCAACCACGACTATAATGTTTAATGAAGAGAACTCAACATAGAAATAACCATTGACTAAAGAAAGGAGGCCTTCGTGTGATTCAATACAAATTTACCATGCACAGAGGAAGGACACTAAGGTCCGCAACACTCCATTGTTGGCAACCATAACCCTTAACCTATGTTCATGTCTAGGCTATCACACATACTTCATTCAATTATCAAAGTATACATACTTGTATTACTGATATCTCTCCAACATTATGAATATACATGTTATTATAATGAATCACTTAATATCAGATTAATGAAATTAATGATTTCTCTCCAACATTGTGAATATACGTTCTATTATAATGAATAGTTTTATATCTGAATCAACATGTAGTTTAAGAGATCAATAAATAATTGGTCACATTCTTCAATATTATAACTTGGATGTTGTTTAGAAGAAAACTACTTTTTCGACATGTTTTTGGACATGTTCAATATGAAGTGATATTGTTAAACATATTTGTTAGTTTTGGTGGATCTGATGACAGAAACATAAGTTGCAGATATACTCTTCCATTAGTTTATGGCGTTGGCTAGTTGTTCTACGAAATGGCTTTTTCACCATAATCCAACGATATAAATTTACACGAATCACTATTTTTTTGTTGTTCATAATCCATTTTTGAATGCACAAATGGATTCAGCATGCTGAAAAACTACCAAGGGACTAGGATTTTACAAAAATAATCACTTAAATATATGAATCCAACAATTTCTCTCCAGATTTCAGACAAATATCCCCGGAAAAAATCTTCATTTCGTAGAATCTTTAGCCAATGACTTAATTTATAGATATCAAATTATTACATGTCGTGCCACATATCCCTAGAGGGTGTCATTTATTGAATAAGTACAGGTGACATGAAGTTTGAACTGTATCCTTTTTCATGGAATTTTAACATTCATGTTGTACTTCTTTCAAAACATATAAACATAAAAATCGTCTTTTCTTTTGACATGCATATTTTCAAAAACACTTCTGAGATGGGTAAGGGACCTTTTGACGGGCTATGACAGACCCAATTTTGATCCATGTGAATCAAAAATAGCTTCCAAAATGAAAATGAACGGGAAGATAAGTTCCTAATCCATATTATTTTCGGCACGAAATGAAAGCGGAGATATAATAAACAAATACACAGACATATCGCAAATATCCAATAATATAATAGAAATGTATCAAAGATGAAACCATAAACATAGATATACAGTAATACATGATTTCTATTAATGAAATAAATGTACAGAGACTTCAAAAATATAGAGTGAAAGACTCCCTAGAATGGTGGCATCTTATCTCTGAGAAGAGATGCGACGGCTACTCGCATTCACAAGAAGATGATTACAATGAGGCTTTGAAGGTATTTTTACAATAAACAGGAATGCGAAAAAACCTAGACATCCAAAAACCTAACCCTAGGAGATGAAGCGCCAAAAGTCACGTGGGCCTTGTTTGGGTAAGTTAATACATCAACTTCTCGGGGTCGTAACTTTTGCATACGATCTTCGTTTTAGGCATATGATAGCCCGTTGGAAAGGTATTGTCGAGAATATTCATTTTGGGGGCTCAATCATGCCTTCATATATCATTGAGAAGCTCAATCCGGAAAAACCTTCATTTAGACCCTCAAAATGGCCCCAGAAGTTAAAACTGCTAAAAATAGTAAATTGCCAAAATTGCCAGAAAATTGTTTTGAGCTAGCTGGAAAAGGTGGGTGCCCACCGATATCCACCTCAATCAATCCTCCCTCCTTAGGAAGCAATGGTCTACATTGCGTTGAGTGCCCATGGGAGAGGAAAAAGTGTTTGTTGAATCTGAATCTTGGTGAGCTGCTAGCCTTGTTGGAGATGTTGTGTTGCTCGATTTGTGGAAGGCTATCACAAGCATGTGGCTAGAAGGGTTGGACATTTTTAAAGATGACCCCCTAGAGAAACAATGAAACTACGAGGTCTAGACTCATAAACAACATGGATTTTCCACATATATGGTTGGCCCAAGAGAACATCACAGACATCCAGTGGGGCAACATCACATAATACCTCATCCTTGAAGGGTTGGATGCCATATGACAACTGACACTGTTGGCTAACACGAAGATCTCATCCTTAGTGAAGCCACACGATGTTGTATGGTTGCGGGTGTGGTGTTGTCAAAAATCCCAATTGTTTGATGACCTATGATGAGATGAGTTTCTTCTGGCTTCCACTATCAACAATAAAATGCAGCGGGGTCCCCTTCACCCACATATGTGAATGAAAAAGGCACTCCCCCTCTTCAGGATTTGTTGGTTCTTCTGGTTGAATTGTTGCGATCGTGAAAATAGTAGTGGGGTATGTGTCAATGATCTGTCTTTTACCAGTATTTTCATAATCAAATTCTCAATCAGGGTTCGGCTCCTTGTCTTTGATCTCGTCCACCAATGACTGTTTTGAGCGACATTCATCGGTGTTGTGCTAGGGGATTTTGTGGAAATCGCACCATTTTCTGGTGTCCTTCTTTGTCTTCCCGTGACCCTTATTTTCCTGTGGCTTGGACTGGTTTTCAGGAGACTGTTTGTTAGGTCCATCTTTGTCATACTTTGGTTGTTGCGGATTTGCAGACCCAAACTCCCGTTTTTTCTGGTGCTTAAAATTCTGCTCGATTTTAACAACATATCGATAAGCAACACTGAGTGATGAGATGTCTATAAAATCCATTTCAGTTTGGATGTATCTGTGTAGAGCCCCACAGTATTTTAGAACTAAATGTCGTTTGGAGTCTTTAATACCTAGCTTGGTTCGCAAGGTATGGAAGGTGTTGGTGAACTCTGGAACTTCTTGGCCCCTCTTTTGCTGCAGTGTGGTCCATCTCATGTACTAGTCCTCATAGTTGCCAACAGGGTAGTACTGTTCCTTTACCTCATCCACAAAAAAATCCCAAGTGGGATCGGCCCCATATATTCCAGACTCCTCTATGGGACTTTGCTCCCAGTAAGTTTCCCACCAATGCTTGACATGGGGGAGAGATTTAAGGAGTGCGAATGTGATCTTTTCTCTGTCATAAAATTATTAACAGAAAAATAACCTTCTAACAGATTTAACCATTTGTCTAGGGCATCCGCATCTATATGACCTTCAAATACAAGAATATCAAAATTAACCTGTACCTTGAAAGGAGAGGTGCTTCCAAAGTGGTTGTTTTATGAAGACGCACCTTCTTCTATCAGTAGTCGTTGAAGGATGTGGGAAAAATTCTCCATCATTTCATTCCTCTGTCGCGTGAGAACTTTCTCAAGCAACAGATTGATAGGATCATCTGCTCCGTCATTTTTATTTTCTTCCTCCATTGAGGGTTTCTTGGGTGTGCAAGAGCGATCATATTCAAGAGAGACAAGCTCGAGACCCAACTTTCTATACTCGGACCTTGTCGGGGACATGCACTGAAAAAAATGATCAAGAGTAGCCTTCTCTGATACCATTGATCCAGATTATTTTCAACACGAAATGAGAGCATAGATATTATAAACAAATGCACTGAGATATCGCAAAAATCCAATAATATAACATAAATGTATCAAATATGCAACCATAAACACAGATATATAGTAATACACAATTTTTATTAATGAAAGAAATGTACAGAGACTATAAAAATATAGAGTGAAAGACTCACTATAATGGTGGCAACTTATCTTTGAGAAGAGATGTGACGGCTACTCGCATTCGCAAGAATATGATTACAATAAGGCTCTGAAGGCCTTTTTACAATAAACAGGAATGCCAAAAACTCTAGACATCCAAAAACCTAACCCTAGGAGATGAATCTCCAAAAGTCATGTGGGCCCTGTTTGGGTAAGTTAGTACATCAACTTCCCGGTGTCGTAACTTTTGCATACGATCTCCGTTTTAGGTGTATGATAGCCCGTTGGAAAGGTATTGTCGAGGAGATTAATTTTGGACATGTTCAATATGAAGTGATATTGTTAAACATATTTGTTAGTTTTTGTGGATTTGATGATGGAAACATAAGTTGCAGATATACTCTTCCATTAGTTTATGGCGTTGGCTAGTTGTTCTACGAAATGGATTTTTAGCCAGAATCCAACGATATAAATTTACATGAATCACTATTTTTTGTTGTTCAAAATCCATTTTTGAATGCACAAATGGATTCAGCATGTTGAAAAACTACCAAGGCACTCGGATTTTACAGAAATAATCACTTAAATCTATGAATCCAACAATTTCTCGCCGAATTTCAGACAAATATCCCCAGAAAAAAACTTCATTTCGTAGAATCTTTAGCCTATGACTTAATTTATAGATATCAAATTATTACATGTCGTGCCACATATCCCTAGAGGGTGTCATTTATTGAATAAGTACAGGTGACATGAAGTTTGAACTATATCCTTTTTCATGGAATTTTAACATTCACGTTGTACTTCTTTCAAAACCTATAAAAATAAAAAATTTCTTTTCTTTTGACATGCATATTTTCAACAACACTTCTGAGATGGGTCAGGTACCTTTTGACGGGCTCTGACGGACTTGATTTTGATTCATGTGAATCAAAAGTATCTTCCAGAATGAAAATGAACGGGAAGAGAAGTTCTTGATCCATATTATGTTCGACACGAAATGAGAGCGGATATATAATAAACAAATGCACAGAAATATCGCAGATATCCAATAATATAACATAAATGTATCAAAGAAGAAACCATAAACACAGATATACAGTAATACATGATTTCTATTAATGAAAGAAATGTACAGAGACTTCAAAAATATAGAGTGAAAGACTCCCTAAAATGGTGGCATCTTATCTCTGAGAAGAGATGTGGCGGTTACTCGCAATCGCAAGAAGATGATTACAATGAGGTTTTGAAGGCATTTTTACAATAAACAGGAATGTCAGAAAACCTAGACATCCAAAAACCTAACCCTAGGAAATGAAGCGCCAAAAGTCATGTGGGCCCCATTTAGGTAAGTTAGTACATCAACTTCTCAGGGTCATAACTTTTGCATATGATCTTTGTTTTAGGCGTATGATAGCCCATTGGAAAGGTATCATCGAGAAGATTCATTTTTGGGGCTCAATCATGCCTTCATATATCATTAAAAAGATCAATCCCGAAAAACCTTCATTTAGGCCCTCAAAATGGCCTCGGAAGTTAAAACTGCTAACAATAGTAAATTGCCAAAATTGCCAGAAAATTGTTTTGAGCTAGTTAGAAAAGGTGGGTGGCCACCGATATTCACCTCGATCAATACTCCCTCCTTAGGAAGCAATGGTATCCATTGCGTTGAGTGCCCGGGGGAGGGGAAAACGCATTAGTTGAATCTGAATCTTAGTGAGTTGTTAGCCTTGCTGGAGATGTCTCACTGCTCGGTTTGTGGAAGCCTATCACAAGCATGTGGCTAGAAGGGTTGGACCTTTTTAACCAGTCTAGATACATGATATTCTTTTGTGCAGAAGGTTCAAGGAATCTTTACACTTTGCTACAATGTTGTCCACCTGCTTCTATTGGATAAAAGTTGCTTGGGTCGAGGCTGTAGTGGTTGTAGTATCATTTTGTTTACCTTTTGAACAGATTGTGAAGAAGATGAATTTTGTAGTATGAGATACTACCTTGCGGAAATTTTTAGGTGGGACAGTAGTTAGAACTACCTTTAGTATCCTGTAGAGATGACCCCCCAGAGAAACAATGACACTATGGGGTCTAGACTCATAAACAACATGGCGCTTCCACATATATGGTTGGCCCAAGAGAACATCGCAGACATCCAGTGGGGAAACATCACATAATACCTCATCCTTGAAGGGATGGATTCTATATGACAATCGACACTGCTGGCTGACACAAATATCTCATCCTTGGCGAATCCACCTGATGTTGTATGGCTGCAGATGTGGTGTTGTTGACAATCCCAATTGTTTGACGACCTCTGCTAAGATGAGGTTCTTCTAGCTTCCACTATCAACAATAAAATGCAGTGGGGTCCCCTTCACCCACATCTGTGAATGAAAAAGGCACTCCCCCTCTTCAAGATCTGTTGGTTCTTCTGGTTGAATTGTTGTGGTCGTGACAATAGCAGTGGGGTCTGCGTCAATGATCTGTCTTTTACCAGTATTTTCAGAATCAGATTCTGAATCAGGGTTCGGCTCCTTGTCTTTGATCTCGGCCACCAATGACTGTTTTGAACGACATTCATCGGTGTTGTGCCAGGGATTTTGTGGAAATCACACCATTTTCTGGTGTCCTTCTTTATCTTCCCATGACCCCTCTTTTCCTATGGCTTGGACTGGTTTTCGGGAGATTGTTTGTTAGGTCCATCTTTGTCATAATTTGGTTGTTGCAGATTTGCAGACCCAGACTCCCGTTTGTTCTGGTGCTTAAAATTCTACTCGATTTTAACAACATATCGATAAGCAACACTGAGTGATGAGATGTCTAGAAAATCCATTTTAGTTTGGATGTATCTGTGTAGAGCCCCACGATATTTCATAACCAAATGTCGTTCGGAGTCTTTGATACCCAACTTGGTGTGCAAGGTATTGAAGGTATTGGTAAACTCTGAAACTTCTTGTTCCCTATCTTGCCACAGTGTGGTCCATCTCATGTATTGGTCCTCATAGTTGCCAACAGGGTAATACTTTTCCTTTATCACATCCACAAAAAAATCCCAAGTGGGCTTGGCCCCATATATTCCAGACTCCTCTGTGGAACTTTTCTGCCAATAAGTTTCCCACCAACGTTTGACATGGGGGAGAGATTTAAGGAGTGTTAAGGTGATCTTTTCCTTGTCAAAAAAATTATTAACAAAGAAATAACCTTCTAACAGATTTAACCATTTGTCTAGGGCATCCTCATCTATATGACCTTCAAATACAAGAATGTCAAAATTAACCTGTACCTTGAAAGGAGAGGTGATTCCAAAGTGGTTGTTTGATGAAGATGCACCTGTTGCTATCGGTATTCGTTGAAGTATGTGGGAAAAATTCTCCATCATTTCGTCCCTTTGTCGCGTGAGAGCTTGCTCAAGCAACAAATTGATAGGATCATTTGCTCCATCATTTTTTTTTCGTCCTCCATTGAGGGTTTTTTGGGCATGTGAGAGTGATCGTATTCAAGAGAGACAAGCTCAAGACCCAACTTGCTATACTCGGACCTTGTCGGGGACATGCACTGAAAAAAACTATCAAGAGCAACCTGCTCTAATACCATTGATCCAGATTATTTTCAGCACGAAATGAGAGTGGAGATATAATAAACAAATGCACTGAGATATCGCAGAAATCGAATAATATAACATAAATGTATCAGATATGCAACCATAAACACAGATATACAGTAATACACGATTTCTATTAATGAAAGAAATGTACAGAGACTGTAAAAATATAGAGTGAAAGACTCACTATAATGGTGGCAACTTATCTTTGAGAAGAGATGTGACAGCTACTCACATTCGCAAGAATATGATTACAATGAGGCTCTGAAGGCCTTTTTACAATAAACAGGAATTCCAAAAACCCTAGACATCCAAAAACCTAACCCTAGGAGATGAAGCTCCAAAAGTCATGTGGGCTCCGTTTGGGTAAGTTAGTACATCAACTTCCCGGGGTCGTAACTTTTGCATACGATCTTCGTTTTAGGTGTATGATAGCCCGTTGGAAAGGTATTGTCGAGGAGATTCATTTTGGGGGATCAATCATGCCTTCACATATCATTGAGAAGCTTGATCCTGAAAAACCTTCATTTAGGCCCTCAAAATGGCCCCGAAAGATAAAACTGCTAAAAATAGTAAATTTCCAAAATTGCCAGAAAACTATTTTGTGCCAGTTGGAAAAGGTGGGTGGCCACCGATATCCACCTGGATCAGTTCCCCTCTCTTTTCTCCATCCTTACTAGCAATAGTTATCACTATCTTCAGTTTTTGTGTTGTGTTTTGTTCTATGTATGATGGCGACCATCACAATTTCATGAAGCTAATTGTACCTATGAAGAAGTTATTCATGTCAATGATCCTCGTTTCAGAATTGCCAGAATATATTGTTGGCGATGACAAATTTCCTATGTAAATTGTGTTAAATCTATCTAGAATGTTGTGAATCTTTCTATTGAATGGAGTGTTTCAATGACAATGTTATTGGAGAGGCTAGAATCCATGCAAGATCCACAGGCTCCTAAATTTTACCTAATGTAGGGTGATTTTCATTTCTATTTGAGACTATAGATATTATTTATGATTTATTGTGGCTTTTAATGGTTGAAAAAATCAATTACAGAAGTGTAGCATAAGGCATATGGATTGGAAATTATTGAACCTCTAGTTATTTTCTATTTCCATGTTTTGATGTTGGACATTGCTTTATGACTCCATTGTTTATCTCGTCTTATTATCTGTGATTTTTAGAGATTTTTTTGTGTTTCCAATCATGGTTTCAACACTCACCTATCTAAACAACATCATGGGTTCAACACCCATCCCATCTAAACAACATAAGATATTCTAGTGTCACGTATAATGTTTAGCGGTATGGTAGAAAAGCGGATGGCCTCACATATCATAGCAAGGTAAGATAAACTTAAATCGATGAAGGTAAAATGGATAGATTATCTAAGTCCAACAATTAAATTTGTTGTTTGTTATATGTATCGCTATTATGACATCCTCGAATGTAGTGTATTCTTCTACTCGATTATCTATTGTCTATATACCAAAAGGAACATTTCTCATTGCTCGAGATTATAGTGCATGAAAGCTAATATTATGGTTCTTGTTGGATGGTTGAATAGTCTTATGTTGTAAGGATTGGATTTGGATTACTCTGACGTTATCTAATGTTTCTTGTAAGGATATTTTGATAAATAATCTTTTAATTTTTTAGCTTCAAGTTGAATTTGCAAGATATTGGAAAACATATTTTGGAAGAGTTTATTGTTTTCAACAACTAAATCAATTACACATATCATTGCTAAGGTAGATAAGTCCAATGCTAGGGTAAATTTACAACTAAATCAATTATACATATCATTGCTAAGGTAGATGAGTCCAATGTTAGAGTAAATTTGAATCTTGCACTGTGTAATCCATAATCACAATAGTAAAATTATAAGATAACTCAAAGAAATGGAGCACTATAATATGGTAGTCTACTTGGGAAGTGCACTCATATTGGAAATATGCCACTACCTAATACATGTATCTTATTACAATTGACTCGCAACCATGCCGATGAAGAACACTATATGTATGTATGCATATCTATCTAAAGAAATTGTATGATTGAATGCATGGATTTTGAGGAATGAAAACCATAATATCCCTTCAAAGTCATATCTATCTCCAAGAAAATTTTGTTTATGCTACATCAGTCGATCAATTGAATATGTAACTCTTGATTTGGGAAAATATTCTCCCAAAACAACTTTCCAGAATTGATGATGGATGAATTGGTCAACCGACAAAGTGGTCAAGTCATGTAAGATAATCGGAGTACATTGCATACCTTATTTATAGTATATGTGTAACCATTCAATAAAAAATCTATAGGGAGCAGGGGGAAGAGGTAGAAGTCTAATAACCTATAAGAATTTCAAAAATTTTGTGATGGAAAGAAACTAAACATGTTTTTCAAAGTATTTATTAGTAACATTATTATTAATATTTTGACATTTTTTTTCTTGAAAATAATAAATATGAATGAAAATGAGAAATTTTACTGGTGAATTGTAGCTATATGTAGTTTGCAATTTGACGTGGAACACAATTGTAGGTTTAGGTAACAATATTTTCAAAGTTCAAGCAACAGTTTCATCCCACCAAGGATGTATCTATATGTAATTTGTAGCTTGGTCCTCGAACTCAATTGAAAATATACAAGGGGATGAATAATTCTAACGGTAGAGAAAAGCAGTAGGAAGGAAATGTCTAGCTATGGATGAACAAATAATTGAATGAAATTCCCAACTTTGCATCTATGGAAGGTGGTGAATAACAAAGCGCGCCTATGGAAAGGGATATAAGACTTTGGACAAACACACATCTCCATTCTTTACTATAGATAAGAGACATATGACAATAGAGAAGAAAGCAAGAGTTTCTAGAAGAAAACTAATCATCTATGAGATTAGTCTCTTTAAGGACCTAACAGAGGTGATGCTCAAGACATTAGCCAATGCAAAAAATTTCAAGTGAAATGATCATTTGTCAGACTAGTTATATTACTTCATTTAAAGACCTCACAAAGAGCCTCAATAAAGTTATAATTAAAACTTAAAACTTATGTTATTTAAGAATGACAAATTTGAATTGTGCCATAACTCGACAATAAGTCTCTGAACTTGCTAGCCAATACTAGGTTTTATAAAAGTAATTTAAATATTATAAAAAAATATTTATTTCATTTAGATTATGTACTACATTGAACAGAAAAATATTTTTAATCATAGGATAACTAACTAAAACTAATTGATGGTCAACGATGAATCAAATTCTATAGTCATGGACTTCACCATGGACTAATAAGGAAAAAGAGTGGATAAAATTCACTAATTTTGAAATGTTATGACATAAACTGAAGTGAAATGATAGCTTAAATATACCTCGCAATTTAATTCCTCATAACTCCCATTGAAATGATAGCATGAATATACCTTGCAATTTAATTCCTCATAACTCCCACTAATGGGAAGACTCTTCAAGTGAGTCGTCGTGTCCTTATGGGACCTAACTCATCCCCACAAAACAATGATGTGAGTGACTTTTGTGGAAAAGGTAGGTTTAGAAATACATAGGGCATGTGAGTGCTCCGTTTCGGGAATAGGAATTAGACAAACACACAAGAAAATATTCAAATTCAGATTCAAATTCAAATTTGTGTTATTGTTTCACTCACACGTCGTCTACAAACAGAACCCGACCTTTGTCTCCCCTTCATAATTAGTTGTGTGCATTAAGATGAGACCATGTTGTGGAAAGGTGAGGTGGTTGACGCATAATTGTGGCCCATTCCATTCAATAAATGAAAAGAGGGTTTGGGGATTTAAGAAAGATATCATCTTTAAAAAAACTTATATGCATGCACATGTGCACCACTCGCTAGCACAATTTTTCAATTTTTAACAAATTTACGAGTGTTGCAATTCTTGTTGGAGAGAGATTCCATTTGTATTATCGATAAGTTTACCACCCTCGCTTAATGCCACTTTCCAATCAATGTAATTTGGGCTTATATTTTCTTGGTTGGCTTGATCCCTAGTCAAAAGTATTTCATTCACGCTTTGGAGAATATGGAATAGTGTATTTAAATAAGCATGGTCAGGGCATATCATGTTTGGAGAGATGTTTGGTTTACAAGTGTTATTTCATCTAGGATTTATGCATCAAACACATCTTTTTGGAAACCTGGGAGGCTTGTGTGCCAATGAATGAATGAATAAGAATTCAACTTGTATACTTATGACTGATGATCTCATTGATGGTTGCATTGAATGATACCCATCTTCCATTTCCAACATTACTGAAACTAAGAGAGCATCCACAAAATGAATGTTCAGTCTTACCCTCCTAAAATGCCCCCCCTCGGATTCTTTCTATAGCCTTCAATGGGTGCATGTCTAATCAATTTTGGGCCAATCTCTTCACCAAGATTTGGAAGATGTTGTGGTCTCTTCTGGATGGTTTTATTGGACAATTTGATTTGTTTTCTTGAGAAAAACCATCCACCACTGAAATTTTATCAATGAGAAGTTGGTGATTACCAATAATGCTCCATTATATATCGGTCATGTAGTAATATTGTACAAAGATAATACCAAAAATGGTATTTAGATAAATTAGGATTTCAAAAGCATGTTTAGAATTTTGGGATTTAAAAGAGTTAAAAATGAAGTCTTGCTCAATATATGTCATTATATAGTTGGTTTGCAGCATCTCTTTCTTTTTTGAATATGAAGAGCACTTTTTTTTTTTTTTGAAAAGAGGCATTATTTACTTAATCTGGTATTTATTTTAATAATACTATATTGTAGTTGTTTTCATGTTAGGTGGAGGTGTCATTTTCAACATGTGATATAACTAACTTACTTGAAAATAAGGTGCATCAATTACTGCGATTTAGTTCAAGAACGTAAATTCCATGTCTTCCCATTAATTTATAAAACAATTTAGATCGATTCATTGGTCTTATTATGTCAACTATCTATTTCTTGACTTTATACACCAATATTGAACCTTAAGGCATGCCACTACTCCAAAAAAGATTTATATGGTTGATATAGGTCTACAGTCCACACTAAACAAAGCCTATCTTCCATCCTTTTTGTGTGTGTTGGAGTTTACTATCGAAGTTGAGTTCATAAGGGTTTGGGCCAAGTTCAAGTTGCATTAGAACCAACCTTACTTATTTCTTTCTGATTTGTAAAAGGGGGACTTATATCCCACACACTTCACCAACATGGATCCTTTGCAAAATTCTCTTATGAGCTCTATTATTAGACTTGTACAGAGTTCTTTGTCTTCATAAAGTCCAATAAGCCTCTATTTCTTTACCCTCTACAAGGAGCTTTATATTATTCTTCTATGTTGGATACAACGTATGTTCTTTGTGCAACCTCTGCATTAGACGGTTGGTTGGATCCTTCTCTATGTAACCTCTTCTTCTTATCAGACTTTGTTCTTCATTCTTGAAATGAGAAACAATATTTCCTTATTCTCAAAACTTGAAAGTTTTTTAAGATTTGGGTTGCTTCAATACAAACCTAATGCATTTCTAGGGTAGTGATTCATAGTGCTAGTAGCCTCCACCATTATAGAATGTATCATTCTAGATGTATTTCCTATTGGCGATGTTTTCTCTCGATTCATCTTTCCAACCAAAATTTTTCTTGAAACATACAACCCTTATTATCTAGGAAAATTCAACAATACCTTGAGAGCTACCATTGTATTGATGGATTCCATGCATTATAGTAAACAATTTAGGGTTAGGTGCTATGTTTTAAATTATTCTCCCAATGATGTTCACTTCAACACTTATGCTCCATCCTTCACAACTCACAAAATTGTGAATTTCATGAATTAGAGACTACTCGCACTGGAAACAACAAGCACTAAAAGAGTGAAAGGAATATATGTTGCTAAGGTAACAATGCTTCCCTTGTGGTCACATAATAGCATTGTTATGAATATTCATACATTCCAACAACATTCCACAAGCAAAGATATTAAATACTATAGCATTAAATGTTAAACCAACTCTAGTAACACCCTTTGCACATATGTATCAAATAAGGATGCACCTATAATTTCAATTAGCAGAATCACAATTCCTCGCAACTTCTATATGGATATTCACCACCGTCAACAAACAAGAAACGATGGATTTCTCAAATAAAAAATTTCCTTTGATAAGAAACAAAGTACCCTTTTAGAATTTTTATTTCCTAAATTTATGGTTATTGCTTGCCATGTAGTTGAGAAGAAGGAGAACATTATATTCTTGGGTGCTTACAAATATCTTGTCCATATTCCAAGCCAATCTTCACTAAAAATCTTAAACCTTATGTGATACCAATAAAAAGATCTCAAACCATTGCAAAATGCACTCGATTGCAATGTACGACAGATGTACGACTTATTACAGTCAATGGATGAAATAAAATGCTCAGCAATGTATAGATTCACCTAGGTAAGGGAAACTATAGTCCAAGAAGGAAATACATTTCCATGGCAAGTGAATTAAGTCACCAATCCATGTAATTAAATATACTATCATGGTGATGAAAAATCCAACAGTGAGTAATGGCTTAGAGGGAGAGTGAATTTTCTATATAGGGAAGTAGAACACTCATCCAACAAGATAATTGACATCCTAGAGGGTAAGTACGTCTTATGGGGAGATGGAAAACACCAGCTAGCACAAAAAATTAAGCTCAAGGATGAGAAGGTGACCCTAGAAGAGATATAATCTTCCAAATATCTCTTTGAAACCAATTTAGCAACTCCTACAAGTTTGCAATAGCAAAATAATGGTGTCCCTTGATATCCAATCTTAGAAATCAATTGACGGTTGGGAAAAGAGATCTATTAGGATATCCATTTACTCATAAAATACTACAAGTATGAATGAAAACTCCAACACTATAGAGATAAATGAAATATTATCTCAGTAACGAACACAATGGCCATTAAAATCTTCATAGAAACCATTAAAAATGCGCACAGTAGATAAATGAAAACACGTAGAGACATTATTTACCCTAGAAACCCAAATGACATGTCCAACTTTGAATGGAGCTCAGTGATTCATTCAAAAATATTTGGTTACAATGATATTCATCATCCTCTCCTCATCCAAAATCCCCTCGAGAATGAGAGTGAAGGAGAAAATAGAGAGATATAGGGGGTAGGGGGGAGGCCAATAGCCATGACCCTCATTTCCCCTTCCTCATATTTCTCTCCTATTTTATTTTTTTCTTTTCATTTATTTTTTTCTCTCTCACATTCATTTTTTTAATTCAATTTTACAATTGCATTTATTTACATAGATTTATTAACCTTCATTAACTATTGAATTTGATTATAGGTACTAAGCCTTACCCATTCATTAGTTCAAATCCATTTTGGATCACACCTTCCCATTTAGAGGATTTTTTATCTGCAAAATCTCAAGGAAACCAATTTGGATCAATGTTCCTTCTGTCTGCTTCTCTGTAATGTGGCTTTGACTCACACTCCTGGTAATATCTCTAACTATAGCTCCTAGAAATATATCTAACTTTAGTTATGTCT
>SNQJ01S0037731.1:66074-105515 GCA_010110895.2 Picea sitchensis
CCATATTGTAAGTCATGAAGCCAATTGAATTGTTGGTATTCTTGTTCTATGTGACCACAACATGTTACCATCATGTAACAACTCCTCAAGGGAAGTGTGGTTGCATTCCTTTGCTAGGATTAGTTGCTTCCCAGCATGGAAACAATTGTTTGGTGCTTCCACATGCTTACAAGCACTCTTAGACTTCTCCAAACACACACAATGTCATTGATCTCTATGCACCAATATCTAGCATATATTCAATAAGGGGTTCTTCTAATGCAATATTGAAAACAAGAACTGGATTATAGATGCCCTTGGCATCAACTTGTTATCCATGTTGTTTGTGTTGCTATTATGTTTTCTTGGACAACTTTTGCTCCTTGGATTGGATATGTAGGTATCTCTTAATCTTCCTCAATATTCACTCTCCACACTCTTCTCTTTTATATGTGATTTCTAGGGTGAAGATCTAGATGAAGTTGCCAACATTTTTCTTCCCAATAACCACTAAAATTGTATTGGTGGAAACTTTTTTGGATTTGTGGTATGGACTGCTTGATATATATTTTTTTTTCTTGTGCCTCTAACTTTGTTGTTGTATAAGAGAATTATTCTTATCCTTATTATTTTGAAAATAATCATGCATATGGAATATTTCTTGCTTCTCCCAACAATATGCCTCACCGTGTAATCTAGGGGAAAGTATGAGAGTTTTACTATTATTTCGTTACACAGATAAACATATATGATACAACACTATATATACAAACACATAGAAATATATGAAAACATACACCAAGTAGTGATATATCCATCAATATGCACTTTATTATGTACAACAACAATGAACTTTGCCTTTGTTACATTCCCTCTCTCTCTCTCTCTCTCTCTCTCTCTCTCTCTCTCTCTCTCTCTNACCCACACATACATACTTGTGTATATAGTTACATGGCAGTTGTAGCTTTATATCTTCCTCCGTCGGT
Source organism: Picea sitchensis (assembly GCA_010110895.2). Lineage (NCBI taxonomy): Eukaryota > Viridiplantae > Streptophyta > Pinopsida > Pinales > Pinaceae > Picea > Picea sitchensis. Next base: position 67,040 of record SNQJ01S0037731.1, read on the forward strand.
TGACCCAACTGGCTATTTCACTGACTCATATACTCAAATTAGACAATCAAGTGACTTACATTTGGTTGGTTGTCACGACTAGTCGACAAGGTTGACTAGCCCCTACAACATCTCCCCCCTCCTCAATTCCTTGTTCTCTTCAAGAAAGGTGGAGGGTGTGACTATTGCATTGATAATACTTTTTTATAAGGAAACATTACAATTTTATAAGTGAGAGAGATAATATTTAGAATGAATGACTTGTCGATCTCTTCTATGGTTTCCTTTGTTGATGTTGCTATATTCTTTCAGGATATTCTTGATGCACTTTCAGAAAATTGGAACATCTTTTTGTTTGATTGATAAGAAGTATATATATGTTGAACTAAGATCATTTAGTCTGGATCCTTAAAACTACTTTGGTTGGTATAGACTGTGCGCTCTTGGAATGGGGGATTCTTTCTCAAAACTTGGTTTGATCACCACTCTCACTAGATGATTCTAACTACTATGGTGGTTCTATGGCTATAAGAATGAATCAATTATTCATCTTGAACCTAGTCCCTTGTTGATTGATAAGGCCAACAACTATGACTCTCCTTTCTCATAGATGTATAGGAGTCAATCGATGTCTAGATGGTGCCAAGGTACCTTAGATTGAATTGTGTAATGTCTCGTTGATTTTGTGGTATTCCATTTCTAATTAAGAGGGGATCTTCTCTCCTTCACAAAAACAAGTGTATATCCTCATGCTATTGAGAGAACTCAGTCCCTCGTGGATGGAATATACATGCATATTGATCAACTTCCATAGATTTTGATTTGATTTGCATATAAGAAAACTTTGCTTCTAGATGATTTCTTACTCCCTCTCACTATTTTTTTATGGAGGTTTTGGCACATATCTGGGGAGGCTGCTAGTGGAGGGAATGATACCAACGATGATGGATCTGTGCTAATTTATGTGATTTATTCTCGTGTGATCGCTCAGTCTTGTCGCGGTGGAATCCTACTTGACTCCATCTAAAAAAAAAAATTCCGTCGATTGGGCTAACAAAATTTATAGTCTATTTCAATAAGGTCGACTTGTCCTTTGAAATTTCCTCTTCAACTCTAATGAACTTATGTTATACGTATACAAAGTTTATACATAGAAATATTTAATGAAAAAATTAAAGATAATTAATGACTATTTTACCCTATTGTTCCTTTGGGATGCACCTATTCTTCTAACTTCTTTGTATGGCTGACTATTTTGTCTTAGATAATTTCATGCCACTTGTGTAACTCTATGTCCGGATCCAATTCTATCACTCCTCCAGCTAAATGGGATTCTTATTTTCCTTCTACTACAATTTTTGGGGTTAGTTATTGATGACTTGCGGTCAAGAAGTTTGACTCTAACATAGTTGGGTTTAAAAATTGAAACCTCTTCCTATATGGTGAAGTAGTACCCAATTGTTGTTGTTGTGCACGATGTTGAGACAGACCCTCAAATGAGGTTTGATAAATTTTTTGGGCTAGCCAATGCAGGTGTTGGGTAAAAACATTCCACTTATCAATTGAATACTAGGCCTCCAAACCCAATGTTTTCATTTGTTTTAAGAAATCCATCTTGTCTCTTATGGGAACCTCTTTTATTGAGGTCAACTCCAGGTCGAACTTTTCCTCTGCTTCCCATATCTTTTCCATAATTTGGTATATATGACTAATAGAATTGTCTATCTCAATCTAGGTCTTCTTCCCTTCTCGAAACCACTTTATTTACTATTGTGATAATTGCATCTCTAGTTATTTCTCTTTTGTAATTTGGGTTGCCAAATCTACCTTCAGTTTTGAATCTAGTGTCATGTTATTTGTTTTCATCACGTCTTCAATCACTATATTCTAAGATCTTAATTTATTGTGGGTGGATGTGAAGTAACATGGCCAGTTACTGACCACGGTATTTAGTGCAGGCTGTGAAGTAACATGTCTAGTTACTGACCACGGTGTTTAGTGTGGCCTCCTACTTAGTTACCCCGTCTAGTATTTATCCGATTTCCTTGAATTTTTCATGATCTGATTGAATAATTGTTGCAGTTTGATTGGTAACTAATTGTTGATTAGCTTTCATTGTTTGATTGTGCATTTGCTTCATTTCCTTATTGATTTCCTGTTGATTTCGAACATTTTCCTTGACCACTACCTCGACCAGTCTCTTGAAGGATTCCAAAGGGTCTATTTCCTTGGTCAATTGTTCCATACCAAGTTTTTATTTCACTACTGTGATGTAGTCATGCAATGCTTCTTTCTCCTTTTCCTTTCTTTCTAATATTCGATCTCCATCCTTCATTTCCATTTTCCATCTACTTGTTGAATCCTTTGTAAATTTGTTGTATAGGTAAAATAATTGGGCATTGGATGCTACTGAAGGATCAAAGATCATTTTTGTGGTCTAATCAAAAGAGTTGATTGGTCTAAATGTTGTGAAAGTGGTGATTGAGGATGTGGTTTCCTTCATGTGTATTGTTTTGTTCTTCTTCCTCTTTTTCTCTTTCATTTTTACTTTTGTTGTTCCTCATATCTATCTTTCCCTGAATATTTATCTTGTTTTTTGTCATATTCTTTTCCAAGTTTTTATTTTCCATCATCCTTTTTGGGGTCTTCCTTACCATTGTTCTCAATATTTCCCCCCTTATCTTTACCAGTGTTATCTTTTGGATCCCCCTTGCCATTACTGTCAATATTTTCACCCTTATCTTGCTCAATAATATCTTCTTGATCCCTATCTTTATTTTCATTATGTTTTGGAGGAAATCGTTGATCTTTAAATGGTATTTCTAGAGGAGGAATTATTTTTTCATGAGTTTCCTTGCCAGTGTTTCTCTCTCCTTTGTCTTATGGGTCGACTCCTGTGGGCCAGTCTCTACTTCATTTCCTTTATTTGTATGCTCCTTATGATGTTCTATTTGTCTCCCTTGTTAGTATTTTCCAAGATTTTGACTTCGTTTGTCAACACTTTAATTGGTTCATTATCTATTGATTGTTGTGAAGGAATTATGTTCTCTATTCCTTGGTTGTGGACTTCTTCTTGTCCTTCTGTGTCGTTTGGTGTTTTTGAATCTTTCTCTTTTTTCTTCTACCAAATTAATATGAATCTAATGATGTTCCTTGGCCTTATCATATTAATGTGATTTATCTGATTGTGTCGAGTCAGAGTGGTTCAAATTGCTCGTGTGGATTGAATCAATGATTTGTTTATGTGTTTCAGCACCATTTTTCTTTGTCACATTGAATTCTTCATATTTAGAAGGGTTAGATTTTATTTTCTCATTTGCAATGATTTCCTTGTTGATATTGTTTCTTTCGATGAAACTTGATGGTGCATCATCCTTATTTTCTTATATTTCCATGTGGTTTTATTTATTGGTGTTTCTTCTTCAACGATTGGGATAGGGTTGGAAAGTGGCGACTCCCTTGTCAAGTTGATCATTATCGTACTTTTTATATGCCTTTTTGGGACATGCTTGGTGCTTGGGGTTGGTTGGGTTATTTTTATTTTATTTTCTACAATGGTGTTCATTCGACATGTGTTTATCGCATCCTTCTCCTCTAATCTTGGTTTTTTTCCTCCTTGTGTCAACTTGTTTTCCAGGTACAACCTTGGATTCCGATGCTTCGACACATTTTTCCTTAGTATTGGTCATGGATTATTTGAATGTTGGCCCCACACTTGACTACATTATACTTCTAGTCGTAGTTGCTTCCTGTCAGGACTATTTGTCCTTCTGCTTTACTTGTTAGGTTATTCGACTTGTAATGCTAGAAAGTTTTTCTTTCATGTGGGGTTCGTCAAAATTCAATGATGTATATGAATGGAATACCTCACACCAAATTCCATCAATATCTGTTGGAAATTCATCCAACTCAACTTCTTACTTTCATTTTACCATTTTTTCCTATTGTTTTTTATTCATAGGGGTCTTCTTTTAATTGTTTTGTTTCTGATTTCCCAGGTCCTCTACAAACATAATGGTGTAGAGTTTGGCTTCTTTCTCCTCTTCTTTCTCAACTTTAATTATAGCACAATTTCCATATCTTGGTCGATCTCTCTCTCTAACTGATCCAAATGGATGTCGGTGGCGCCCCACCTATTCCAACTGGCTCATTTTGGCTGTTTTCCAGTTTGGTAGTTTTTTTGTAGTTTTTGGGTCCCTGACTTCCGAGGCCGTTTTGTGGCCCTAAACAACGTTTTTAGGGCTCACCATAATCAAAATATAGACAAAGTCAAGTATGATGGAAACGTGTTTAGTCCTCAGATAGACATTTCCAATGTGATATCATGCACCTAAAACAAAGATCGTATGAAAAAGTTATGACCCCGAGAAATTTATGTACTAGCTTAGTCATCACATCTCTTCTCAGAGATAAGACACCACCATTATAGCAATCTTGTTTTCCACTACATTTTATAGTTTCAACACCTTTTCTTATTGAATAGAAACTAGTTTTATTATATCTTTGTTATTCTTGTGTCTTTGTGTTAAGAATATTAATAATCTATATTCATTTTTGTTCTGCTCATAAAATATGGATCAGTGGTATCATAGCGGTCTGCTCTTTGTTTTTCTTAATGCATGTCCACGACGAGGTCAGGGTACAAAGAATTGGGTGTCGAGCTTGTTTGTCTTGAGGATAAAATATCTTGCACGCCCAAGCAACCTCTCATGGAGGGAGAAAAGAAAGATGACGGGACAGGAGATCCTTTCAAAATGTTTCTTGAGAAATCCCTCACACAACACAGGAATGAAATGATGGATAGTTTTTCCAAGATCCTTCAACGAATACCAACATGTGAAGCATCTTCTTCGAACGGAGGAGCCACCCCCTTCAAGGTACAAATCAACTTTCATATTCCCATATTTGAAGGTCAGATAGACGCATATGCTTAAGACAAATGTTTGAATCTGCTAGAAGGGTATTTGTTTGTCCATAACTTTTCCAACAGAGAAAAGATTATGGTTTCCCTCCTAAAAGTCGTTCCCCATGTCAAATATTGGTGGGAGAATTTCTGTGAGAAAAAAGAAACATAGGAACCCTCATTATTTATAGTGGTGGTCACTTGGGAGTCCTTCAAGGATTTTATCAAGGAACAATACTACCCAGTCGAAAGTTATGACGACATGTATACAAAATGGACCACACCGTGGAAGGAAAGAGACCAAGTAGTGACAGAGTTCAAAAACATCTTCCATGCCTTGCGCACCAATAGTCAAAACATCTTCCAATAGTCTGAGGCCGTTTTGACACCCTAAACAACATTTTTAGGGCTCACCATAGTCAAAATGTAGACAAAGTTAAGTTTGATAGAAACATGTGTATTCCTTATATATATCTTTCCAATGGGCTATCGTGCTCCTAAAACAGAGATCGTATGCAAAAGTTATGACCCCAGGAAGTTGATGTACCAGCTTACCCCAATGGGGGCCCACATGAATTTTGGTGCTTCAGCTCCTAGGGTTGGGTTTTTGGATGTCTAGTGTTTTGGAATTCCTGTTTATTGTAAAAGGTTTGTAGAGCCTCATTGTAACCATATTATTGTGAATGAGCATAGCCATCACATCTCTTCTCAGATATAAGCTACCACCATTCTAGCAAGCTTGTTTTTCACTGCATTTTATAGTTTTAGCACATTTTCTTATTGAATCGAAACCAATTTTACTGTATCTTTGTTATTGTATCTATACTATTCTTGTGTCTCTGTGTTAATAATAATAATAATATTTATTCATTTTTGTTCTGCTCATAAAATATGTATTCCTAACACTTAGAAAATTTGTAACTATATCGGTAGATAATCTAGGTCCTTTGGCACCGGTGCTGACTTGACCCCACACCAAAATTTGGTGGTGTCAATAATTATGTAGATATTATGGTGTTTTGTTAGTTCCGGATGAACTATTTTCTTGATCCTCCATCTATGAAATTCTTTTTTAAGATTGATGAACCAAATATTGAAAATTTCGTTGACTATGAGGGATTTCAATAAGCCCACTACTCCTGGTGAAAAAATCATGTAGTTTTCCATGGATGGAAAATTATTTGTTGTAAACATTGGCTCCTCGAATGGACTATATTGACTCATGGTGATATAGATCAGTAGATAGGGAAAACTTATTGCTCACCCATACTCATTGGTTGAGGGCCATGTGGCACCCACGTGTATCCACCTCACACGTACTATTTCCAAGTTCCTTCCTCCACGGTGGAATACCATTCACCATATGATCCCATAAATGGACTTACTCTCTTTCTCCTATATCAGTTGTGGACGAAATTTGTTGTTTCAACGCTCTGGTGCTTCACGCCTCTTTACTATTTATGCATGAGACCACCCAGATTTCTGAAATTCCGAAGTCTCATAAGCTCACCATGTGGCTCCATCCTTCAAGTCATTCGGTCTCTCTACCATACTACATACAATATCCTCCAAATTCTTGAAGTCTCGGAGTCTCGGATTCTCGGTCATTTTGCCAACCACGTTGGCTAGGTGGACATATATTAGGAACTGGCACATAGGAGGGGATCATGGTGACACATGTTACATGGGCCTATAGGGCACATGATACATGCGAGTTTGGATGACATGTGTCACATCAGGTGTGGGTCCACTTCACCCTAGGTGGCATCACCGTACCAGATCACCCCGGACTAACATGATTCTAACATTCCTCATATCTCATGGTAGAGATCCGACCATGTATATTTATAGATATATGGCTTTGGTTACATCGGGGATTTGGCATTCAGGAGTGTTGCGATGAAAAATCCTCTTATCTCTCGAATTTCCCAATATCCACACTTCAGGGGCTAGCACCACACATACTCGGTATATCAACGGTTGGGAAATGACCCGAAGGATCCCTCGATCTACAGTTTTGGGTTCTTCATGGCTCCGAACTTTGAGATTTCAGATCCCAGTTTAGTTGGTAAGATAGGTTCACCTAACTACCTGGGGAACTGCCTAACATCGATAAACCTTATGAGAAACTGAGTCTCCCATTTACCTTCGGGTAGTATAAGGCTGGTAAGGTCATTCATACTCCAAAGTCCCAGACTTCTGAAGTCCTGAGGCCAGGAGGACATAGCTTCCTTAGGATTAGCCTAAGGTTCTTGGGTATTGGTCACATGGGTCCTCTCGAATAGGTCATATTTGCTCGTCTTTCAAACAAAGAGACCTACCATTTTCAAGGCTTGAACTTCTCTATCCTTCCTGATCTTTACCATGAAATGGTTAAGGACTTGGGCCTAGAATCTCGATCGCACGAAAAGGAGTCTAAAAAAGGTATCCTCCTCAGATGGATAGGTTGATATCAACACAATATCTCTAACTCGGTCGTGTTACAGGATTATATCCCAAGAACCCTCAGGAGCTAAGATGGGGCATACAAATGATCAGTCAAAAGTACAAGTTTGCAAGGAGACAAATGCATACACATATCATGACCACTCTACACAAAAACCATTCATAGATACACACATATATACATAAACCCATGCATTCATCCATTATTTTAGTTCAATACATAAAGTAGGAAAATACTTATCAAAACCAAATACATGAAATGACTACTGAAATGGGTGCCAATTTCCTCCCAACCATAGGCTCAATCAATCCTAACAGATTTACCACCAGCCACCTCGAGATAGACCACGATGCCCTGAAATATAATCCTTTCTTTCGTCTCATCGACAGTAGGGATAGAGGTTACTCTCCTTCTCTCGTAGGATCTTGGAAATGGTTTACACAATACAAAGAAAGGAGGAAAAACCTCTTTTATCAGCTTGTATCGTAACCTTGCTAGCCATTTTTCCTGCGACCAGAACACTCATTCCTTAGTTCTTCCTTGAAACCGAGAGTTTTGCCTCTTGTCTCTGCACTATTCACATGTATTCCCCTCCCCACCACACCTTCCTTTCTTTACTTTCTCAGCAAGATTTTGTGTGGCTCGAATTCCCAGTCCATGGTCAAGTCTGGAAACCTTACATATGGGTTCTCTACCCCATCCCCTCATTAACTCTTGAGGAGGTCTTCCAACCTACCAGCCTGACTGTAATTCATTTATGGGTCAGAGGATTGTTCTGTTCATGAGCAATTAAATCCAGTAAGGTACTTTTTTGGTGGAGGTTAACAAAATCATTCCTATTCCCCTTCACCATATCTTTCATAGCATTCATGGTCTCTCTTAGTAAACCCTCGTTCCCGTAGTCATGCAACACTTATCCATTTTCTAGCAAATATCAGAATTTACATTCATTGAAATTTTATACAAAGGTCCATCAAATCAAACATTCACACATAATGAGTTTTCTATAGTCTCTTGGCCAATATACTTATATTTACAAACTAGGGGAAACAGGGTGTTACAATTCCCTCCCCCTTAAATGAATATCGTTCTCGATGTTATATCTGTCAATGTGCTCTGTATATAAAGAAGTAAACAAAAATGGATATGCCTACCTCATGGCATCCTCCATTTCCCACGTAGCCTCATCGGGGCCAAAGTGTTTCCACTGCACCTTGACTTGTGCAATGGTTCGGTTCCTAAGTGGGGTTTCCTTCATGTCTAGTATGCATTGAGGTTGTGACAGGAATTCTCCCTCTAAATCCACCTGGATCACAAACCAGTCAATTATATGATTAGAATCATGTACATATTTATTCAATAATGAAACATGGAAAACATTATGTGCCTTTATTGTGGGAGGGAGTGCTACCCTATAGGCTATAGGTCCCACTCTATCTAAGAATTCAAAGGTACACAATACCGAGGTTCCATCTTGGCACACGCTCCCATTATCAGGGAACTCTTCCTGGGCCTAACTATGATATAGACATGGTCTCCTATATTGAACTCTCTGGGAGTTATCTTTCTGTCGGTGTAAATCTTTTGTCTATCGTGAGAAATTTTCATATTTTGATTTATCTGAATCACTTGTTGTTCCATTTCTTTCAGTGTGTCAGGTCTCATTGTAATTCTATCCACTGGATTACTCTAGCTAAATGGGGTCTTGCACTATCTACCATAGAGGGCTTCAAAAGGGATCATCTTTAGTGACTCTTGATAATCATTGTTGTAGGCAAATTATACCAATGGAAAGTAGTCTTCCCACTTTTTAGGCTAATGCATTACATGCATCCTTAACCTGTATTCTAATATCTGGTTTACTCTTTCTGTCTTCCCATCAGTTTGAGGGTGACAGGTTGTGCTAAACAACAATTTGGTCTCAAAACCGACCATCAAGGATTTTCAAAATCTTTTAGTGAATTTTGTGTCTCTATCAGATACAATCTGCCTAGGCATGCCATGCAGTCTGAATATCTCCTTCATGAATATGTTGGAAATATATATTGCCTTGCAAGTTGACTTGACATGAACAAAGTGAGAATACTTGCTCAATTTTTCCACCACTACCATGATGGCATCATTCTGTTTGGCCAATTTTGGAAATCCAGTGATGAAATCCATGGAGATTATTTCCCATTTCCATTCTAGAATTAGGAGAGGTTCTAACAACCCTGTTGGGTGTCAGTGTTCTTCCTTAACATGTTGGCATTCTAGACACTTAGCTAAATAATCAACTATGTCCTTTTTCAACCCAGGCCAATAGAATTGTTTCTTGGTGGTCGTGATCATTTTATGATATCTTGGGTGACTAGTATATGTGCAGTTCATTCATTATGAATCTCTTCAAGTCATCACAACTTGGGATATACAATCTATTTATGTAAGTTAGCGGACCTTCATACAACATCTAATAGCATTCATACTTTAGCCTTGTGGGCTCTTGCTTTAGGTATGATGTCACGGTATTGAAGAATGCATCTGTTTCTTGTGCATTCCTGACTCTTTCCATGATATCTGTTTCACAAGTGCTCACCACTACCAGGTGATTTTTTTTCACACTTTTTCTAAGGGCATCGACCACCCTATTTTCCTTTCCTTTGATGTGTTTTATTTCAAAATCAACTCACTAAGGAGAGCCATCCACCTAGCCTGTCTAGATTTGATCTTTCGTTGATAAAATAGGTGCCTCAATCCACAGTGGTCTATCATAAGTATGAATCTCTTACCCAGGAGGTAATTCCTCCACATTTTTAAAGCATGCACTATGGCATCCAACTCTAGATCATGGGTCACATAATTGATTTCATGCTCATTCAACTTTCTGGATTCGTAGAAAATTACACGTCATTCTTTCATATGGAATCCTCTGAATCCTTCCTTACAGGGATCTGTACACATGAGGAAGTCATTATCAAGGTCTGCAATCTTTAGCATGGGTGCATGGGTTAGAAGGTATTTCAGTGCCTTAAATATTTCTTCACATTCTGGTGTCCAAGTGAATTTAACCCCCTTTTTTTGAAGGGCAGTGATAGTACAACCAATCTTGGAAAATCCTTTTATGAACCTTATATAGTATCCTGCTAAGCCCATAAAGGATCTGATATCAGATGCATCCTTTGGGTTAGGAAATTCCATAATAGATCTGATCTTGTCAGGGTCTATTGCCACTCCTTCTTTAGAAATGACATGGCCTAAGTAATGGACTTTCTTCTAGAAAAAGTCACACTTTCTAAAGTTAGCATAGAGATGATGTTCTCTTAGTACTTGAAGTAAAAGTATAATATGTTCTTCATGATCCTCTCTATTCTTGGAGTAGATTAGGATATCATCTATGAAAACCAATACAAATCTGTTTAGGAATTTGCTGAGTGAATTATTCATCAAGCACATAAAAGTGGCGGGGGAATTGGTTAATCCAAATGGCACCACCACAAATTCATAGTGACCATATTTGGTCCTGAAAGTTGTTTTGTGTATGCCTTCATCCTTGATTCAGACTTGATAGTATCCAGAACTTAATTCAATCTTTGAGAAAATGGAAGCACCCCCTAATTGGTCGAACAAGTCACTGATCCTTGGCAAGGGGTACTTGTTATTTATGGTTGTCTTATTGAGTTGTATATAATCTATGCACAGTCAGAGTGTTCCATATTTCTTATTCACAAAAAAAATTGGTGCTCCCCATGGAGACACACTGGGCCAGATGTAGTCTTTGTCCATCATTTCTTTTAGTTGTAGCTTGAGCTCGACTGGCTTGGGTGTACTCATCCTATAGGGTGTTCTAGACACTGGCACTACTCCTGGTGCAAGTTCTATCGAAAAGTCAATGACTCTTATCGAAGGTAGACCCGGTACCTATTCTAGAAACACGTCTCTATACTCTCTTAATATGGGGTGGTCTTATCGGTTCAGTTTTTCATCCTCAATAGATTACAACACCTGTATTTCATATAGAGGACATTTGTTTCTGCAATACTTTTTTCATTTGAAGGGATGATATTTGTATCACTGAGACAGGTTTCTAAATCCCTTAGAGGGTTATATTTTTTCCTTCTTCATTTACACATTCTAAGGTTTTATGGTAACTATCCAACTTAGTTTTATAAGAAGCTAACCATTCCATACCAATCAATAGGTCATAAGATCCTAGGGGAAGTATGTTAAGGGTATCTTGGGTGGGAAATCCATCCATGATGAATTGGCACACAGGTATGACCTCTACTACTTTTCGTTTGGTTCCAGTGGCTAGTTGTACCAACCATGTGATCCAGCTAGATATCGGTGGCCACCCACCTTTTCTAACTAGCTCAAAACAATTTTCTGGCAATTTTGGTAATTTACTATTTTTAGCAGTTTTTTAGGTCCTAAAACTTTCAGAGTTGTTTTGAGGCCCTAAACGACGTTTTTTTGGGAAAACAAGGAGAAACATGGAAGTTCCTTCGATGTTTCTCACAAAAAATTTGTATTCCTTGGATAGATCTTTCTAATGAGGTATTGAGCACGTAAAACGAAGATTGTATGAAAAAGTAATGACCCCGGGAAGTTGATGTACTAACTTACTCAAATGGGGCCCACATGACTTTTGGCGCTTCATCTCCTAGGGTTAGGTTTTTGGATGTCTAGGGTTTTTGACATTCCTGTTTATCGTAAAAATTCTTTCAAAGCCTCATTGTAACCATTTTCTTGCGAATGAGCGCAGTCGTCACATCTCTTCTCAGAGATAAGTCGCCACCATTCCAACAAGCTTGTTTTCCACTGCATTTTACAGTTTCAACTTATTTACTTATTGAATAGAAAACCAGTTTTATTGTATCTCTATTATTTTGTGTTAAGCACTTGTTAATAATTTGTAGTCATTTCGTTCTTCTCATAAAATTCAGATCACCATGGCTTAACATGCCTAACTGGTTGTAGCTTACACTTATCAACAGTATGAGGGGCCACATAACTCAAATTAGAACCAAGGTCAATTAAAATAGAAACTAGATGGTTGGAAATCATACCTTCCTTATCCACCACTTAAGCTTGGTGGTCAACTTGTTTATTATCCAAAGCTGTATAAATTTGTGGCATCCTCCTAGCCACATCATTGACTATGGTATCTTCTTGGATATTGTAGACTCTCTTACTATTCTGATGTATGTGTGGACAATCCATCAGTAGATTCTCTTCTCCGCAACCCCAACATTTCAAGGGTTCCTTCTTTGGGTTATCAGTCTTTCCTTGGGTTTCTCCAAAAGGTTTATTTCCGCTCTGGGAGGGGAAGTTTTGTTGATATACACTTCTATTAAGAAGGTGTATCCTAGATTCCTTCCTATAGTTCTTAAATCTTGAGGATTTGAACCCATTCTTATTGATTCCTGAACTACTCTTCTTCTTCTAGTCCTCGCTAGGTTCTGTCTGAATCCCTAGTTGTTCATAACAATACCTTGCCTTCTGCATAGCGTCTTCTATAGTCTTTGGCTCGTCAAACTCAATCTTGTTCCGGTAGGTCTAAGGTAACCCACCAATAAATCATTGCAATTTTACCTTTTCATCCTTTATGTAGGGTACATACCTCAGTATCTCAAGGAATTTATTGACATATTCCTCTATGATGAGTTGACCCAGCTTGAGTTCATAGAACTCCTTAGTATTCCCATCAAAGTACTTCTCTGATAGATACTTCTTCTTGAAGTGTTTCTCAAATTGTTTCCATGATAATTCCTCTTCATGGATTTCTTTCACATTCTTAAGGTCTTTCCACCAAATGGAATCCTTTCCATTCAGGTTGAAGATGGTTATTCGATCCTTCAAGTTTTTAGAGTAGTAATGGACTTTAAAGTACTTCTTTAAACCAAGCATCCAAGATTTTGCCTCTTCCCCCTTCTTAATATCTCCATTGAAAGAGGGTGGTTTGGATTTATTTAACTCTTCATGGTCATGACTTTTGGAATGCTTTCGCTTCTTTCCTTTCCTTTGAGAATGTGAGCTAGTTTGTCTACTAGAATATTCCTCGAAGTTTCCAGTTTCCTTTCCATAGGACTCTCATGATGAGTGTCCCTTGTCTCCGGGTTGGAACTGACTCGAGGTACTCCTCCTAGTGTGGCCACTTATGGGACCACGTCTTCGTATCTCAGGTGGACTTTGACTTCTCTTCATATGTCATTGGTCCACATGACTGGTTGTAGCTCCATGTTGCAGATGCCTCTGTATATCGGATAAGCTCTGTAGAAAGACTACATTAATTTCCAGGTTTTTTTCTTGATCCTTTATCAATCTCTTGTTGTCGGCCTTGCAACTCTGTAATTCATCCATGAAGCTCCTTATAGTTTCATCCAGATCCATAGGGGTTTCCACCGCCCTCCTCTCATCATATTCTTTATCTCAATTGTGGCAGACATCCCCCACTTCATGGCACGTCACCATCCTTTATGATTTTAGTTTATCTCAATTCACTGATTGCTTGAGTGCTAACAAAACACTTGTTGTTAGCTAACAATCTATTAATTTATGAACAACAACTAGTTCATATTTATTAAATACACACACATAGTAGAAATCCTTCATTCTTTTATTCAGTAAGAATTTAACTAGACTCTTTAGGAGAGAGGTAAGGTAGGTTGTCACCCTTAGATTTCTTTAAATATGGTTTTTACGCAACTCATCCATGAGCCCAAGTAGGCCAAGTGTTGTAACCATGCTCTGATACCAATTTGTAACACACCCAACCCCTGAGCGACTTTCCTATGGATGGGGACTCAATAGTTTATTCTCCTTAAGTGATCAAATCCTTTATTCAAGGTCTCTACCACATTCTTCTCATCCAGAGTCTTCCAACCACGGTCTTCATGGTCAAAACTGAGCCCAAAACCAATGGATATATCTCTCTAAAGTTCTTCGGTCGTTCATTGGTTGAGGGCCATGTAGATCCACCTCACATGTACTATTTCCAAGTTCCTTCCTCCATGGTGGAAGACCATCCACCCTCCAATCAAATGAATGGACTTGCTTTCTTTATCCTATATCAGTTATGGAGGAAATTAGGCGTTTCAATGCTTCATGCCTCTTTACTATTTACACACGAGACCACCCGAAGTTATGAACTTCCGAAGTCCCATAAGATCACCACGTTTCTCTGGCCTTCAGGTCGTTTGGTCTCTCTACCATACTACATCCCAGATCCTTCGGAGTCCCAAAGTCCTAGACTCTCGGTCATTTCGCCAACCACGTTGGCTAGGCAGACATGTATCAAGAACTGACACGTAGGAGGGGGTCAGGGTGACATGTGTTACATTCCAATGGGCCTATAGGGCACATGATACACACGATTCTGGATGACACATGGCACTCCAGGCTGGGTCCACGTCACCCTGGGTAGCATCACCATACCATATCACCCCGGATTGACAGGCTTCTAACATTCCTTAGATCTCATGGTCGAGATCTGACCATGTAGATTTATAGATCTACGACTCTGGCTACCTTGAGGATTCAATTTTAGGTAGTGCTGTGATGAAAACTCCTCTTATCTCTAGAATTTCCCAATATTCGAACTTTAGGGGCTAGAGTCACATATCCCCGATATATCGACGACTGGGAAAGGACTTGAAGGATCCTTCGATCTACGGTTCTGGGTTCTTCGTGGCTCCGACCTTCAGGGTTTCAAGTCCTGTATTAGTTGGTAATACAGGTTCATCTAACTACCTGGGGAACTGCCTAACGTTTGTCAACCTTACACAAAACTGAGTCTCCCATTTACCTTCGTCCAGTATAAGGTTGGTAAGGTCAGTCATACTCCGAAGTACCATACTTCTGGAGCTTCGAAGCCAGGAGGACATAGCTTCCTTAGGCTTAGACTAAGGTTATTGGGTATTGGTAACATGGGTCCTCTTGAATGGGTCTCATCCACTCATCTTTCAAATGAAAAGACCTCCCCTTTTCAAGGCTTGAGATTCACTATTCTTCCTAAGATTTACCATGAAATGGTTAAGGACTTGGGCCTTGAATCCCGATCGCACGAAAATGAGTCTAAAAGAGGTATCCTCTTCAGAAGGATAGGTTCGTGTCGACACGATATCTCTAACTCGCCTGTCTTAAATGATTATATCCCAAAAACCCTCAGGAGATAATGTGGGGCATACAGACTATCAATCAAAAGCATAAGTTCATAAGGAGACGGATGCATACACATATCATAACCACTCTACACAGAAACCATTCACAGATACACACATATATACATAAACCCATGCATTCATCCATTATTTAATTTCTATACATAAATTAGGAAAATACTTATCAAAACCAAATACATGAAGTGACTGCTGAAAGGGGTGCTCATTTCCTCCCAACCACAGGCTCAATCACTCCTAACAGATTTACCACTAGCCACCCCCGAGATAGACCACGACGCTCTGCAATAGAATCCTTTCTTTCAGATCAACTATAATAGGGATGAAGGTTACTCTCCTCCTCCCATGGGATCTTAGCAATGGTTTACACAATACCAAGCAAGGAGGACCAACCTCATTTATCATCTTGTATCGTAACCCTGCTAGCCATTTTTCCTGTGACTAGAACGCTCATTCCTTAGTTCTTCCTTGAACCCAAGATCTTAGCCTCTCATCTCTGCACTCTTCGTAGGTATTATCCTCCCCACCACACCTTCCTTTATTTCCTTTCTCAGAAAGGTTTTGTGTGGCTCTAATTCCCAGTCCATGGTTAGGTATGAAATCCTTAATAATGGTTGTTATGCCCCATCCCCTCATTAACTTTTGAGGAGGTCTTCCCACCTACCAGCCTGACTGTAATTCATTTCTAGGTCAGAGGATTGTTATGCTCCTAAGAAATTAAATCCATTAAGGTATTGGTTTGGTGGAGGTTAACGCAACCATTCCTGGTCCCCTTCACCATCTCTTTCATATCATTTGTGTTCTTAGTACACCCCCCTTCTAGCAGTCATGCAACACTTATCCATTTTCTAGTAAATATTAGAATTTACATTCAATGACCTTTTATACAAATGTTCATCAAATCAAACATTCAAACGCAATGATTTTTCCACAGTCCCTTGGCCAATATAGTTATATTTACAAACTAGGGGAAACAGGGCGTTACATCAAGGTGCACATGTGGCAGGGTATATTTTCATTGATGTCAATAGTGTGGCAGTCATACTAAGGACTGGTTTGGCTTGACCAATTGAGAGCTATTTTGTATCAAAGCTAGTAGATAATTTAAATGCACATGATGATACTTTCTTCTATATATATTTTTAATAATGTGTGCTTGAGGGTAACAGGTGCATTGTAAGAAAAAATGATGCAAATTGCTTCTAACATGAGTCTAGTTTTCTCTCTTGCTAAATTGAATTGTTGTATTCTTAAAGCATATGGGAAGGTATTCCATCAACCAAAATGATGTTTATGCGATCCCACAAGAGAAATTAGATTCGATTGGAACTTACATGCATGCACAATCTTGGCGTAATTTTGATCAAGCTTGCATTAAAGAAAGAAGATCAAGCAATCAACGACTGTGATAGATCCATGTGGAAGGATTATAGTACGGTGACATGGAAGAACTAGGATCATTGATCATTATAGAGCAATGGAAGGCATAAACGATAGAGACACTAATTGTAGAGAGCCTTTAATTTCACAGAACCACCATCTATAGAAGAACCGCTAACCTGATCAGTGAGGAGGAAGATTTATAGTGACTAGTGGTGCATTATGCGTATGGGGAAATAATTATTATCCATAATATTATCCAATCGATGAATAAGATATGTTGCATCGAAGTCAAAAGGATTGTGTAAAAGGTCCCAGATCATACGATATCAAGCAACAAATATTTGGTCGATGGTGGCGATTAGATAAACTACTAGATCAACGATCTAGAATGAAAGTTGTAAAGGGGAGGATACTAGCATGAGGGGAATATTTGATTGTTGACAGAAAGGTCATATCAATGGTCTATGATAAATTGTGGGCGCCTAACTACCACTGGGTTTAATACAGAGGCACCCCCCCGCAATTTCGACATGTGATCAAATCAAAATACACACATTGGATTATTTTTTATTGTGCTCCATGCCTCAAGATCCAATTCAAGTGTATAATCCCCTGCAATAGATCCCATAGTCCCACACGCTTAGTTCTATTCCCATTGGGATGACTCAAGTAACGAAGGAAAATAAGCCCCGAGGGCTTATACTCTGTACGAACATTTCAATGGTATTTTTGGTGCTTTGGTCGACTCAAAGGATGAATCAGGTCCACATTCATTGTTAATTAAGTCCACATATGTTTGATTAAAACATATATATATGAACCACTACATTGTGAAAAACATTCAGGTGTTTGGAAGATGGATTAATCGAGATACAACTATGTTTTTGTGGTCATAGAAATTCAATAAGAGATTTTGCAACAGGTGTTGGAGTTGATGGAGTGACAAAGATTGAAAGAGAGGATTAACAACATGAGCATAATATGATGATGGTGTTCTGAGAATTCTAAAGGTCTGAATATCAGTTCATGAAATTGCAAACTTTACATCTGGTTCTGGATATTGTCTTTTTAGGAATGTAACTTGGTGATATAAGGATCTCTGCATTTCATAGGTGCCAGTAATTTTTTTTTCTGGAATAACTCTATAGTGATATGATAAGTGTTTGAACTAGTAGTGGTCTATGAGCCTCTGACAGTGAATGACATATCCATCCCTTGACAAAGACTGATAGCATGGAAATTTGAATAACACATATAGACAAGTAATGCTCATGAAACAAAGAATATGGATGTCATATGCAAGAAATAATGAGGACTAGATTGCAGTCACAAGGTATCCCAAGATATTGAAGACAATGAGAAGAAGTAATCACTTTGTGTTAATTTCATATTGTAGTAGAGAATTTAGATTTTTGAATTAAATTTTATGTGCCAAGTAAAAAAATAGGTTGGAGATTGTTGCAACATAATATTGAGAGTGATTTCAGTTATTCAGGTAGCAAAGGATGTAATTGACAGTTAAACTTTCAATTCAGGGAGGAAGGGTGGTGCAAGGGTTATAGACTAAGATCACCCTCAAGTTGGTGCTTGAGAATCATGCAGGTTGGTGCTTGAAGTTATTGAGTTTGTTCTCAAGGGGATTGGTATCCTCATAGCAGGTTCGTGCCTTCCTTTCTACAAGTCGGTTCTTGTGGAAGATTGGTGTATGCTATTTGCAGTTTGGAGCTTGCAGTTGATATAGGGAGTGGGTGATTCCTTCCAATTGGCGTTGGTAAAGAAAAGGGGGTTACAACCTCCTTCTAGTGGGTTCTATAGAATTCAATGAGTTGGTGATTCCTTCCAGTTAGTGTTGGTAAAGAAAGTAAATGTAATTCTTATTAATAAATCACTCTATGTTTTTCTCTCGATTTGTATTCCTATGTAAAACTCTTTCTGTATTGGGCATACTTCATGTGATGAGGAATTTTATTAATAATGTTTAATGTATACATAAAGTTTTTGAATTTTAAAATAGTAAAACATTCCCAAACTAATTCACCCCCCCTCTCAGTATTGGTAACTATTCCAACAATTGGTATCAAAGAAGGTTCCTTCGGGAATAATTTAATCACTGGAAGGTAGATTTTTACAAGCACCCATGGATTGTCAACTTGGCATAACTCATCTATTTGATGAGACATATTATGATATATGGAGCACAATAATAAAGGTATATCTACATGCAATGGACATGATTTTTGGAAATCAATTGTAAATAGTTACACCCCTTCAAAAAGGCCACCAAAGTCTCCAGCCAAGAAATAATTAAGAAGAAAAAACAAACTAGAAATGGATGCCATTTTGGAAGGATTACCTGATTTTGTGAAAAGAAAAAGTGGCAAGTGTACTTCATCCAAAGAACTCTAGGACAAACTAAAATAACTCTACATGGGTGAGAAAGTTATCAATACAAATGAACAATTAGATGAAAGAAACAAGAGAATCTCATATAATGAGAATTCCATTAGTTTTAAATATGTCCTACTAATGAATGAATCATTTGAAAATAAAAAGGAATCCTTCTCCATTAATAAAGAATTTGGTTATGAAGAAGATGAGGACAATAAAAAAGAAGAATCAAATGCAGAAGAATATTTTGAAGATGAAGATGAAGAGACTACTGCAGTAGACCTTGAAGGAGAACTCGTTTGTGCCTTAGAAGAAATAGATAAACTCAGTAAAATGAATTTAAAGCAGAAGAAGAAATTGGATAAATATGAAGAAGTAGAAGAATTAGATGATGCTATTTTGAAAATACAATTAAAAGAAATGTTGGAAATAGAACAAATCTTGATGAACTAAGTAGAAGAAAAATCAAAGATCTGTGATGCTCAAGAAACTAAAATCATGTCCTTAAAGGAATAATTGGAGAATATAACCAATATTGCTAAACAAGAAGAAGAGCTTTCAAAAGAAAACCTGAAAGAGAAACTACATGTGTTTGAAATAAATAATCATGATCTTGAAGGAAAGGAAAGAAAAATCACAATTCAATTAGAATAAGTAGAAAGGGATAATGAACAAATGGAAAGTTATCTAGAATAAAAAGAAAGATGTTATGAAAGGTTTGAAGATGAATGGAATAAGCTCAAGGAGAAATTGCAGTCACATGAAGAGAAAAACCACGGTCTTAAGGAAGTAGAGAAGATTGTAATCAGTCTAAAAATTCAACTTGAAGAAGCAAAAAGGAAAGAAGAAACATTGAGAACTTAGTTAGAAGAAAAGGAAGACAAGCTTGAGAAATATGAAGCATAAATAACCTATCTGAGAGAATAATTAGAAAAGACAACTACATAGTTAAATACTAGTCTGAAGTCTGAAAAGAGCACTGCAGTTTTGGATGAGATTCTCAGTTATCAAAGATCACCCTTGATCAAGACAGGTCTTGGTTATGAAAATAATCAGAAGACTCCTGAAGAAGGTACAATCTCCAAGGTTCCATAAAAGAAAGAAGAGAAGAAACCAAAAATATATTACAAGATTCTTAAAAGGCCAAATCAAACACATGATCATAAAATTCATTAATCATTCAAAGCTGAACATCTAGGGAAGCAACTAAGCAAACTTGAGGATCATCACAAAAAAGACAACATAAAGAGAAGAAATGACAACCAACAACAGACTCATTATTCACTCCAAGAATATAAGGCTAGTTATAAAAGATCAACTCCATCAAGAAAATCTTCCATAATCAGGTATCAGAGTATCTTCTTTGGCCATTGTTTTTCTTGCACAAATTTTGGTCATAAAGCAATTGATTTCAAAGTCTATAGAAGAAATGACTCCTTAAGAAATAGAAGAAAAAATCGCAATGATGTCCATACTCCTCTGCATTACAAAGTTCAATGATACAAATTCTATAATGTTGGACACATAACACAATATTGTAGAAGCATCATGACAAGATTTCCTAGAAAAACCTATGCAAAGGTATGGAAGAAAAAACAAGATAAGGAAGATAGTGAACCATCCTATCTTGCACAAAAAAGAGATCAAGATACCATCACTAAACGAAAGAGAGAGGTTATAAAAGTTTGGAGGAAGAAACAACAAAAAGAATAAAATCAACATCCTAAATACATATTTGAGGAGAATTTAATAAGAGAGGAAGAAAAATTTGATGGTTCTAAGAATGAGGAAAGTCCTTTGAAAATGATGGAACATGAAGGAGAATACCATGAAGTTGACATAGAAGTTTTTGTAAAATAAAAGGAACTAGTCTTGAACGATGGAAGATGATTGTTGATAAGAGGATGAAGGAAATGGCTGCATCATGTTCAAGCAATCACAAGAGCAAATGACAGAGAGAGCCACCAAGAATCCAAGCAAATAAGCCAACAAGATTTAATCAAATCCATAAAGGTATGATAAAGTAAGTCTCACAACTTATTCCATCTGTTACGAGGATAAAATAGAGAATATAGGAGGCTTTTGAGACTCCATCCTACATAAAATATATGATGAAGTATGAATTTGTAGCACTCAAGGAGAAATAAAGTGGAAAAAAATATTCTACAAGTTTAATAATATCACAGTTGCAAGAAAATTATGAAAATTCCTCTTACCAAACCTTGGACTAAATCTCTACAAGGATGATTGAAACATACAACTAAAAAGGAAGCTAAATTGCTTGTCATTCTCAAGTCTGACGTCATCATGACAAAGAAGACAATGTTTAACCATTGAAGAAACCACACGTTGCAATTGATAGCTTATTATTGATATATGAAGGAAGTAAACAATAACTCAATGTCCTAACATATAGAGTTTTGAAGGATTCTTTTTCTAATAAATTTCAGAGGATACTTACTTTAGGCCAAAGGAAGTTATGTACAACATCTTTGTAGTACGTAAGAAAACTTTTGAAACAAGACTGCAGTAACAAAAAGCTTCACCTTACAAGCTTAGAAAAGAATGTGTACTAATATGTATGGGAGAAACATAAAACATTAAGGTCATTATACTAGGAGAATATGGAGACAAGGAAACTCTATGATATTGGGACATAAATATTAAATAAGATCAACATGATGAAAATTAGAAGCTGGAAGAGCCTTTTAAAAGGACAAGAAATACAATAGTTTTGAAAAATCCAAGCACATAGAGATTTTCTGAGTTTCATATTGAGAACAAAGATATATTGAAAGCTTTGTGAAGGGACAAAAAATAAGAAGGAGCTACAAGAAAAAAAAATCACAGACTTGGGGGGAGAAACAGAATGACAAGAAGACTATAGGCTACATATAATGGGATATGGAAGAAAAATAAATTTATTAATCCTGATTAGGAATCTAAGATGGAAGGTGACCTACAAATATTGAAGGAAATCAAGATAAAAGTGAATAAAAGGTTATTGAAAATTAGTAAGAACAACAAACACTTTGACTGGAATCCCCTGTGGTAATAATGGATTTTTTGACAAGAGAATTTTGAAGGATTTACTTCAACATATGGACAAATGATTTTGAATAAATTATATTCAATAAGAAAGATAGAGGATACTAAAAAAAGGAATATCATAGTCATGAACTCAGAAGGACTACACCACCAAAAGGATCTTTTTCCCCCAGGTATGAAAAGACTTTTATTGGTTATTGTTTCTCCTACAACTATTTTGGGAATAAGGTTATTATTCAAAATTATTATTAAAGAAATGATCAAATAAGAAATAGAAGTGTCTACATGGATCCCTACAATATTAAATGTTATAGCTTTCATAAGTATGGACACACTGCCATAAATTGTAGGAAAGGGTTCGTTAAGTTTTAAAAACAATTGTATCTTGATGAGGTCATTGCAAGCTATGAAACACATTAGAATGCCAACAATGCATTTCAAGCATCCCTATGTAATATTCAAGGATGAATTTGTTAACAACCATATTGTGAGCATAAAGTATTGAAAAATCCTCTATGAAAAAACTTGATTGTATCTTGAGGACAATTCATGTGGATGACAAGCCCGAAGGAAATAATTTTGTACATATTTTAACAATATTATGAACAAGTTCCACTGTGAAAATAAAGTCTAGGACAATTACAACCTTGAGTAACACCATTAATTTGTAGAGTGAATTTATAATACATTGTTGAACACAGTTTGAAGCAGATCTGAGATTTCTTTGTGGAAAACATTTGGTATAAAACTCAAGTTTATATTTGAAGGGGGTCGATTGAGAAGGGTCCTGAATAAAGACTTGATCCATTATCAATGATCAAATCAAATAACATAATAGGTTTTTGTTTCATGAACAGTCTCAAGGCATGATAGTAGAAATAAAGTTTTACAAGAATATTTTTTCAAGAGATCGATTCATTGACAGGGGGAACCAACATAATCCCAGGAGGAAGATTAATTGTTGACAAGTGGTGCAGTAGAAGTATGGGAAAGTAATTCTTATCCATCAGATTATCCAAGCGATGAAAAAGAGTAATTGGATCAAAGTCAGAAGGATTTTGTAAAAGGTCCCACAACATATGGTCTCATGCGGAAAATATTTTATACACGATCAAGACTAGATAAGCCACTGGATCAACGACCTAGAATGAAAGTTGTAAAGGAGAGGAGACTAGCATGAGGGGAATATATGACCATTAATAGAAAGGTCATATCAATAGTCTATAATAAATTGTAGGTGTCTAACTAGCATGGGGTTTAATACAGAGGCACGACCCCACAATTTTGACATGTGAAAAATTCAAAATACACACATTGATTTATTGTTTATTGTACCCCCTTCCTCGATATCTAAGTCAAGGGTCTAACCCCCCGTAATAAAGCATGTGGGCCCATGAACTTATTTCTATGCCCATTTATAGAACTCAAGTAATGAAGGAAAATAATCCCTCGGGGCTTATACTCTACAAAGACATTTAAATGGCATTTTTGGCACTCTGGTTGACTTGAAGGATGAATCAGGTCCACATTCATCGTTAATAAAGTCCACATATGTTTGATTAATATATATATATATATATGAACCATGACATTGTGAAAATCATGCAGGTGTGTGGAAGATGGATTAATTGAGATACAACTGTGTTTTCATGGTGACATAAATTCAAGAAGATCTTTTGCAACAGGTGTTGGAGTTGATGGAGTAATGAAAGAGCTATGTTTTCGGGCATACAAGAAAATGACGATGTTCTCGGGGTGAAAAATATTCAAAGAGAGACTTAAAAACATGAGAAAAATATGATGATGGTGTTTTGATCATTCTAATGGTATTAATATCAGTTCATGAAACTGTAGACTTTACATTTGGTTCTGGATAATGTCTTTGCAGGAATGTAACTTGGTGATATAAGGAGATTTGCATTTCACAAGTTCTAGTAAGTATTTTTGTAGGAATATCTATGCAGTGATATAAGAAGTGTTTCAAATAGTAGCGGACTGTGAGCCTTTGATAGTGAATGGCATGTACAACCCTAGACAAAGTCTAATAGCATGGAAATTTGAATGACACATAAAGAGAAGAAGTTTTCATGAAACAAAGAATCTGGATGTCATATGAACGAAAGAATCAAGACTACATTGTATTCACAAGTTATCCCAAGATATTGAAGACTGTGATAAGAAGTAATCACTTTGTGATTATTGCAGATTGCAATAGAGACTTCATATTGCAGAAGTAAAGTTCATGTGCCAAGTAAAAACATAGGTTGGAGATTGTTGCAGCATAATAGTGAGAGTTATTTTAGTTATTTAGATGGCAAAGGATGTAATTGACAGTTAAATTTGCAATTCAGGGAGGGAGTGTGGTGCAAGGGTTGGAGACTAAGATCTCCCTCAAATTGGTTCCTGATGTTATTGAGTTGGTGCTTAGGGTGATTGGTGTCCTCATAGAAGGTTGGTGCCGACCTTTCTACAAGTTGGTGATTGTGGCAGATTGGTGATTTCTATCTGTAGGTTGGAGCTTGTAGTTGATCTAGGGATTGGTTTCTTCCTTAAAGTTGGTATTTCTAAAGAAAAGGGGGTTGCAGCCTCCTTCTAGTGGGTGCTAGATGATTCAGGGAGTTGGTGATTCCTTCTAGTTGGTGCTTGTAAAGCATGTAAATGTAATTCTTATTAATAAATCACTCTATGGTTTTCTCCCATTTTGGATTCATTTGTGTACTATGCATACTTAATATGATAGATGAATGTCATTAATAATTTTTAATGTATACATAAAGCACCTGAAGTTTAAAATAGTAAAAAGTGCCCAAAACTAATTCATCCCCCTCTTAGTATTGGTAAATATTGCAACATAATTTCCTTGCTTACTTGATTTATGGAATCCACACTCAGTTGATTTAGGGATTTCTCACTCACCTAAATTAGATATTTCTCGCTCACTTGATTCTCTTGCTCGCTTATTCAAAAGTTGTTGAAGATCCTTCTTTGGTGTTGAAATTTCTTTAGAATTTTGTTTCTCTTCTCTGAGTATTCATTGTGCTCACAAGGGACTCTTTTCTCTCTTCATATTTAGTGCATTCTCTTGGGAAATGTGCTTCTTGATGGTTCAAAGTTAGTAATGGTTTGTTAAGTATCTTGCTACCTTTTGATAATTGTGTACCTATTTTTTTGGAACCGACTGTTTTATTACTTATGTTAATCTATTTTCTTTTGTTTTTTTTCTTATTTTATTTTATTTTATTTTATTTTTTCATTTATTTATTTATATTTTTTTTCAACTTGACCTAGGATGAAAAAAGTGATTTTTAACCTAGTCAGAACCTGTTGGTGCCCCTGAAGAGGTTTTCACCAACATGTATTGTGATTGTTATGTATTGTACTTTTTCAGTTGGGTCACATTGACCACTTTTCGAAATGGGTTCCCTTGCAAGTTTCTCAGTTGAAATGATCCGGTTGGTAGGATATATTCAACAACATAGGGGCCTAACCAGGTAGTTTCAAGTTTTCATGGTTTTCCATTAATATGGTTGTCACACATCAGTACTGAATATCCTATTGTTATGTCTTTTTTATTCAAGTG
Organism: Picea sitchensis; assembly: GCA_010110895.2. Lineage (NCBI taxonomy): Eukaryota > Viridiplantae > Streptophyta > Pinopsida > Pinales > Pinaceae > Picea > Picea sitchensis. Next base: position 92,923 of record SNQJ01S0037731.1, read on the forward strand.
TCAATCATGCCAGGACTTTTGTTGATGTTTTTGAACCTCTTGATGTTGCAGGGCCATCATTATTTCTTCTTCCAGGACCATCCTCTGACATTTATCACATTTTTTCACTTGTTCTTTACAATCTCTATACAAAGTCATCCATCAAATGCGTACTTGAAGTATCTTCCAGGTTGTTTTGCTAGTTTGGTAGTGGCCTCCTACAACGTTATCATTAGAATAGTTAATTATGTCATCTCTTTCATGTTCCAAGGCACATATTCTTAGAATATCATCATTTCTGAGATTATATAAATATCCATTCATGAGGGTGAACGGTGCTACTTTTAGTGATATAATATTCTTTTTATTTGTTTGAAGCTTATCGAGATCCTTTCCTTCCTCCATAATTTTTTCTATTTCTCCTAGGTATTTGGTAGTGGCCTTGACCAAGAATAAGTGTGCATCAGGTAAGTCATTATCTATCCTAGTCAGATATTCCCCTATTTCGAGTCAACATAAATGATCTGGGACAAATTTTGTTTTTCCTGGTCAGACTAACCTGTATGCAAATGATCCAAATTCAGATACAAATTTGTTTTCTCCTTATCGTTTTCACAATCAAGACTTGATTATATCCCAAGAATCCATCTGTGAAGGAATAGCATTTGTGTCTTGCAACTTCATTGATAATTTTTTCTACGAACGATGTTGGGAAAGGGTCAATTATAGTTAACGTATTAAGGACGATGAAGTCGACACATATTCTAAATTTCTTTGGGTTGTGTTTTTTAGGTTGCAAAACCGTTGGAATTTCCCATTCACATTTATCTATGGGGTAACTAATGCCAAAAAATAGCATTGCCTCAATTTATTTTTGTATGATGGGTTTTCACTTTTGGTATAATTTGTATGGTCATTTCTTGATGGGTATAGACCCTGTGATGAGGTCAATTTTCATCTCCCTGTCTCTTGTATAATTCCTTTCAGATCCTTGCAGTCATGAGAAAAAACATCTTGGTATTAGTGCAGTAGGTTGACTATTTATATTTTCTTCTTATTCGACCAGTAGTCACCTATCCTTTCCATTTTTGGTCGACCATCAATCAAAAGTTTGAATTATTTGATTTTTATTCTTGCATCCATCTATTCTGGAGGCTTAGATTCATCCAAATTTTATTCACATTCAATAACCTCATTATAACTTGGTGGGAAATCAGGATTTTCTAAGTCCTCCTTATCTTCCTTGGATAATGTAAAGATTGTCTCTACATAGTTGTTTACTCCAGGGTGTATTTTTTCACCCAGGTCTGTACCCGTGCCATTTTCCTTCCTTTACCCTCTCCATCCATCAATGTTGAGATTTATTGTTTCTTTCTTAGCCTATTCCCCATTTTTATGCTTTATGACCTCTATTTGTCATTGCTTATTTTCACCGTCTATTTGATTTCTTAAGATGAGTTCATGTTCTAGTTCGAGTTTGAATACATGTCATTAGTTTTTCCACTAATGGAGCATGCAGCAGGTCCACCGAGTTCTTGTGTGTGCAGGAGACATCCAGGTCCAAAAATCCCCCTGTAAGGTCAGTAAAATTCCTCAAAGAAGATAATGAACTAGATCATTCCTTGTCAGACTATAAATGCAAGTAAATAACATGTTGACAATTGTGACAGTGAGGATTTGACCTTCTATCTAGATCGACAGTTCTCTTGCGATCGGGATTTCATATGTGAAAAAAATATGTTTTGTCGTGGGGAACCTAAATCCTACTTTCATCGCCATTGATGAAATCCCCATCCTCCAGATCAATGGTACTCACACTTTCCCAGACCCCCCGACCATTCTACTTTTAACAGTGGGGGGGGGGGATTTGAGAAATTGGTTTTCCCCGCCATGGGCCCTACCTAACGTGGAAACTTCTCAGGATTTCATACCCCCCCCTCTCTAATTCTCTTACTTCCTACCCCCCCTCTAGAATCCTACCGGATTTCCTCCTGATACCTCTCCTCTCACCACCTAACACCTGTCCTCCACTCACACCTGTCACCTCCCACGTATATACCACCCCTCTCCTGTCTCGACACCTATATCCCACTCACACTCTACCTCTCCACTCCCTACACTCCACCTATCAACCTTCCCCCCCAGATCACAAATTTCTCCAAACCATATCAATGGCCAGGGTTCATTTCGACATCGCAACATGCTTGAGCATTAAAACCTTTGAGCGGGCTGAAATTGAAACTATGGTATCACATGGAAGCTATGTGGTAGATCAGAGGGGATTTTGGGCCCACAGAAGGTGTGGACCTAAACCACCCTTGGACACCCCCAAATTCACCTACTTATATGATGTTAGGTCACCACGTCACCCCCACCTCACGTCCACTCATTTTCCTGATTCTGCTCTCCAGGTCAGCTGCATCCATGTGATCCACCTCCACTCATTCCGCTTTTCCTATTGGACGCTACCCTCCAAATATTTCTATTCACAACGAGTTCGTCATAGAGAAAGCGAAGAGAAGGGCCAGTTATAGTCGGAACAGAGTGCTCTTAGCTTCTGAAAGCTCAGACACAGACAGAGAGTTAAGTCACAGTCCCAGGTTGAGACAGACTGGCTCCAGAACACTTCAGAAGACTACCTCCCCCTCACACAGATATCTTCCCATGCATCCAGTTATCTCCAGTGGCCTCCAACAACTCACAGGCATGTCATTACCCAACACAGAGGTATGTTCTGTCACTCCAAGGATTATTTTCCTTCAATGCATGCATCAGTTCTTTCTCAGAGACAGTAGTAGTTTTCAGTTGATTAATTCCAACATTTTCTTAGATTAGATACCATAGTGGTCTTCTGTGTGTGATAAGAACCACTCTTTTCGATTAATTCTAGTGTCTTAGTTAAGTTAATATTTTTTTCTACGGACAATTACCTAAATTTAGGTCTCAGTCCCCTATGGACGATAACGTCTGCAACTCTGTTAAATAGGGTGTCTTTGAATGTTTTAGGGGTGGGAAGTTTTTGGAAGGAAATTAGAAGCAACAGAACAATTGGACCTCCTCAGTTAATTGTAAAGTTTCTACCTGTGAATATATGTTGATGATAGTTGTGTTTCCTACTCAAATCATTATGTGTTGATTCTTATCTTGAATGCAGATTTTGTGATGTGTGCAATGTACATTTCCTTATTCTTTTAGCTATTGTTTTAGTTTATCTTTTACTAGTTATGAAACCTGTTATACAACTATTGTTCAGTGAAGATACACTATTTTTCAACATGTTGAATGATTTTCATCTAGATATTTCTCTAGGTCTTGATATATTATATTAGGTCTTAGTTTCCTCACAACAAGTGGTTCATTGCATAGTTTGTTGTTGTTGTCATCTGTGTGTGTCTTTTCATACCCCCATTTTTCATCCAAAACCCATACCATTATCAAAGGAGAACCTATTTTTACATTGTGTAGCATGTCCTACCAGAGAACCATATTTGAAAACCTGTCCTTAAGCTTACTGAAAAAACCTACTTGTAAAAAAAACCAATCATTACAACTTGAGGAGGCCTAGTTTTTCCCTTTAGCATTCTGGTGCAGACCTTAGGACCAACATCTTCTGGCGCCATTTCCAGGGAATGGAGTAAAAAAATATATTTCCCTAGGAGAATGACAATGATCATCTATGACATTTTATGGTGAACAAAGTTTAGACACAAATAGACTGCCATCTTTCACCTGGCAACTCCACTAAGTAAAATATAAAGAAGAAATATTGGCGCCCATAAAGGGATTCAACATAACCAAATTTGAGCACAGCAAAGCCACCAAGGCTCATACTAACCCTGAGAAGGATATAGTAGTCTATGAGCCAGAAAGGAAACTAATAAAATCCATTGTAGCTCAGAGATATACTTCCCCCCTCAAGGGAAAAGATGAACACAAAGAATCTACTTCTAATCACAATCACTAGCTTTAATTTTCGATCCCTGAGAATCACAATTCAAAATAATCTTAGACATATCCAACTCATGATTCTACCTCATTATCCAGTCTTTCATCCACCCTTGTCTCTCCCATAAATCCTCAGATTCCTATTATTCAAACCATGGTCGTTAACAGAATGGATGTCATACGTTTTTCCAGATATGCACCCCTAGTTCTTCCTATAATCTTACATGCACCCCCAGCCATATATTACAAGAAATATTTACCAAGATATAATGGTTAAGGTGATGTAACTACTGAGGAATATATGGTATCCTTTTACAACTTTGCAGATAATTTTAACATTGCTTAGCAGATGTGTGGATGAGGTTGTTTGTATAGAGTCTATATGGGGAAGTGAGAAAGTGGTTCAAGGGTATTCCTCCAACCTCCATTGCAGATATTGAGGCATTGGATGAAACTTTCATAAAAAAAATGGGGAGATAGGAGAGATTATATCTACTAGATCACTGAGTTTGGGGCCCTAAAGAGAAAAAATGGTGAATCTATTTCAGAATTCACCAAGAGATTGAATAATATGTATGGTAGAATCCTAGATGAGATCAAACCAACTTAAGACTCTGCCAAGATCACTTATGTCAATGCATTTGAAGAATATTTCTCCCTCCTCCTGAGAGAGAGAAGATCAACCACATTGTCATCCATGAAGGAAAGAACCATTGAGGTCGAATCTAATATCTTGGCCTTAGACAGATTAGAGACTAGATCTGATAAAGATAAGAAAAAACAAAGAGAGGATTCCCCTGCCTCCTCTAACTCATCCACATCTGATCCAAAACATGATGAAATGACCAAAACTTTGAAGGACTTGACTTCTGAAATAGCTAAGTTGAAGTGGGAATCTAAACAACCAAATAGAACCTTTCATGGGTCTGGTAATAGAAATCAAAATCAGTTCAAAAGGCCTAATGATGCCCCTCAAATAATGCATAGAGAAAGGATAAATGTTGATGATCAAAGGGTAGTGCAGCCTTTCCAAAACAATCAGATTGAGGAGATGGATGCATATAGTGATATTGTGGATGACACTTCTATGCTTTTCAACAAAACATATTATTATACTAGCCATTTAACACAACAAGAATATGAGGTAGCACAATTGTCACATCAGTTTGACAATCAGATAGGGGAAGAGGATGTTATTCAAGGCCAACCCAAGAAGAAATATGATTTGAGTACGAGAGAAGGGGCTCCCAAAGCCACCAAATATGATCAAAACAAACAATATGAAGTTCCTCATAAGACAAATCCAAGTAAAGGTATGTCATCTAAAGCTCAATCACCTCCCTTATCTAAACATACAGTCCCTGAAATAAAGGAAGATGATAGACCACCAACCTCTTTCAGCTTAGAACATTAGTTGAGCAAGATCAATATCCTTATGCCTTTGACATAATTGATGAAGAATGAACCTTTCAAAAAGTCTATCATGAAATTTCTACAACCAACTTATCCTAGTGCATCCTCTGATGTAATAAGTTTGCAGGATGAAAACCCAACCATTACTGTGGGTCCACACATTAAGGATGGCTCTGATGCTTCTCCTCCATTCTATATATCTTTGAATGTCCATGATAATATCTTGGAAAACTGTCTTATGGACTCAGGAGCCTCTCATAATGTCATGTCAAAAGTTGTTATGGAACAACTAGGTTTGGAGATTACCAAACCTTACCAGGACTTGTACTCCTTTGATTCTAAAAAAGTAAAATGTCTCGGACTGATAAAGAACATGGTGGTTTCTATGGAACAGTTACCCGTGAAGAGTGTAGTGATGGAAATTATGGTGGCTAACATTCTCCCAAAGTTTGGTATGACTTTATCCAGAACATGGGTTAAGAAGGTTGGAGGATCATTAAAAATGGACCTCACTTATGGCACCATCCCTATGTTTGGAGGAGAAGACAAGAAGCTATACAAAGAGGTAATGTTAGCCTACATTTTCAGTGATCATCATAACCCAAGAAATCACCCAATTTATTCTGTTGAGGATGATATTGGCTCATCTGTCTTTCATATAAATGATGATGAACCTAAAATTCCAGTAAGCCAATTCAATAATCAACCACTGCCAAGTCAACAAAATAAAGTATGGAAGATGTATTTTAATGGATCTTCATCGGGAGAAGGATCAGGTGCAGTTATACTCCTCATTTCCCTTTCAGAAGAGGTAATAACCCTCTCTTATAAGCTACAATTTGAAACTACTAATAATATAGTTGAATATGAAGCTCTGGTGTTGGGACTGAGGGTTGCCAAAGACATGGCCATTGATTGTGTAGAAGATTTTGGTTATTCTAATTTAATCATCAATCAAGTAAAGAACATCTATCAAGATAAGAAACAAAGTCTCAAGCAATAGAAGAACGAGGTATGGGATCTGATTGATAATGTATTTATAGCATTTAACATTTCTTTCATTCCTAGAGAACGAAATCAGAAGGAAGATTCTTTGGCCTTAGCTGCCAGCACTTTCAGGCCTCCCATTGGCCTAAATATTAAATATTAGGTGGAAATAAGACATAGAACAACCATATTAGACAACATAAAGCACTGACAAGTCTTTAGTGATGATCTAGAGCTGCAGATTTTTCTACACACCATTGATGAATTCTCCAATATATCAATTGATCAAGAAAGTCAAGAAGGTGAAGATGCGGAATTAGAATATCAACAAACATCTCGTCTATTAAAGGAAGTAGTTGGTCATGATATTGTGGAGCTGAAAACCAACCACATTCTAAGAGGAATAGTGCCATTGGAAAGGTTGTTTGACAATAATGATGTTTACAAAGGGGCTTCCATGAAGAATCAATAAGAAGAGATAATAGATTGCAATATTGGGACCACTGAGAATCCCAAGATCATCAAGCTATCCAAAGAAATAGTTGCATAACAAAGGGGCAGGTATGAAAAACTCTTTAAAAAGTTTGCTGATATTTTTGCATGGTCCTATGAATATTTTAAGACATTTGACATTGACATCATCCAACACAAGATCCCTCTAAATGTTGGCTCCAATCCATTCAGACAAAATATTCAGAAATTTAATCCCATGTTAATGTCCATAATTGAGAAGGAGATGAAAATAATGTTGGATTCCAAGATTATTGTACCATTGAGGTACTCAAACTGGGTGGCCAACTTAGTACCTATAAGTAAGAAAAGTGGGGATATACGCTTGTGTGTTGATTTCATAAATCTCAACAAGTGTTCTCTGAAGGACAATTACCCCCTCCCCAAGATGGATCACATTTTACAAAGGGTGTTCAGTGCACATAGAATTTCCTTGTTAGATGTATACTTTGGTTATAACCAAATAATAGTGTGTGAAGAGGATAAAGAAAAAAAAACATTCACCACCCCATGGGGAACATTCATGTATGACAAGATGCCCTTTGGGCTGATGAACGCAGGAGCCACTTTTCAAAGGGCCATGGACATAGATTTTGTGGGGAAAAAAGACATATTTATGGTCATTTACTTGGATGAAATAACCATTTTCTACAAGTCTGTTGAGGAACATTTGGAGTAGGTTTTCAAGAAGTGTAGGAGATATGGAATATCTCTGAATCCTAGGAAGTCTCACTTTTCCATGCCAGAAGAAAATTTCATGACCACATCATATCAGCAGGAGGTATAAAAATTGATCCAAAGAGGGTTTGTTCCATTCAACAGATTGAGATCCCCAGAAAGAAAAAGGTTGTCCAGTATTTTATTCATAAGATAAACTTCCTCAGACGTTTTGTGCCTAATTTTGTCGAAATTATGAAGCCTATTACTAACATGTTGAAGAAAGAGGCTATGATAAAATGGTCCTTAGAGGAAAAATCATATTTCCAAACAATCAAGCAAGATTTAGTTGAAGCCCCTGTATTGGCCAACCCTGACTATACCAAATATTTCTTCATCTTCTCCTTTTCTTCAGAAGAAACCGTTGTTGATGTACTATTGCAAAAAAATGAAGAAGAGAATGAGAAGCCAATAGCCTTTTTCAGCAGATCCCTCCGAGATGTTGAGCTGAAGTATGATATATTAGAGAAACATGCTTATGAAATAGTCAAAGAATTGAAAGCCTTCAGGGTTTATGTGCTACAGTCTAGCATAACAACATTTGTTCCTAGAAGTAGTGTCAAAGAGATTCTGGTCCAGCCAGACAGTGAGGGAAAAAGAAGGAAATGGATTGTCAAACTATTGGAATATGACCTGCACATAAATCCCACCAAGTTGATCAAAGGACAAGGACTTTCCAAATTGATATCAGAATCAAATTGTAAGGTGCTAGAATTGCATCAAATCTTCACCCAATCATATGCACCCATTAGACAACCTAGACAAGAGAGTTTATAGGTATTCTAAAACTACTCCTCTTCACCATGGTATAAAAACATCATCTATTTTCTACAACATTTAGAATGTCCACTAGATGTGAAAAAGGAAAAGGTCAGGTCTCTCAAATTGAAAGATATCAAATTCTGCATTTCAAACCAGAGATTGTATTGGAGAGATCCTGCTGGCATCCTGTTAAACTTCCTTGATGAAAATGAAGCCAAACAAATCACATCAAACATGCATAGAGGAGTATGTGGATGACACGAACATTGGAAGGCCACAACTCTCAAAATATTGAGGGAAGGATAGTACTTAACCACCCTTTTATATGATGTGTTTGCCACTGTTAGAGCTTGAAATGAATGTCAAATTTTTGCAGGGAAACATAAGTTACTATTACCACCCCCAAAACCTATTACTATTAGTGGTCCATTTCAGAAATGGGGGCTAGAATTCATAGGAGAGATAAATCCACCCTCTATTGGAAAACACAAGTGGATTAACATTGACACCGACTACTTCACCAAATGGATTGAGGTTGTGCCCACCAGGAATTCCACTGACAAGATGATCATGAATTTCCTGGAAACCAATATTTTTTCTAGATTCGGTTGCCCCAATAAGCTTGTAACAAACAATGCCCAAGCATTCAGCTCTAAAGCCATGATTGACTTCTATGGTTGTCATAACATTTCCTTGACACATTCCACACCTTATTACCCTCAGGGAAATGGACTGGTAGAATCATCAAACAAGACTCTCATCAGGATCATTGAGAAGTTGTTGACTAAAAACAAGAAATCCTGGGACTCTAAGCTCAAATATGCTTTATGGGTTGACAGAATCAGCACCAATAAGTCTTTGGGAACCTCACCCTTTGAGCTTGTTATGGAATAAACGTTGTTTTTCCCACTCCGCTTGGTATACCAGTCCTAAAATTCTTACAGTAAGAGATTGAAGAGCCTAATGACATCCAAAGGAGAATATGTTTTATTATAGAAGTTCAAACAAAAGAGAGAAGCACTGGAGCAGAGGATAGAAGCATATCAGAACAAGATCAAGTCAATCTTTGACAAGAAAACCATGAAGGAGATCTTTCAAAAAGGTGACTTGGTATTAAGGTGGGATGCTAGAAGGGATGACAAGTCCAAGCATGGTAAGTTTGAAAACCTCTGGTTTGGCCCTTTTAAGGTGGTTAAAGTTCTTAACAACAACACATTGATCATGCACAATTTAGATGATACAAAGATCTTTGGAGGCCCAGTAAATGGGTTCTTCTTGAAACATTGTTTTGTTTAAGAATGAGGGAAGGTCCTTCTTGTATCATAGATACTCTCCTTTTATTGTTTCTTTTGATTAGTTAGTTGTGTGTGAATAAGACTCCAAAGCCTAACAAAGAAACGGGGGTGTAGTTTCATTTTTTAAGTCAATAACATGCATGGTTGAGGCACAATATCAGATAACACAGGACCGACAGACAAAACATAAGTAGGAAATAGAAGACAAGAACAATTATTTAATCTCATGGCATTGATCTACAATTCTTAGCACCTCATAGGGATGTTCTATTCCTAGTTGGTGCCAATGTTGTCACCTAGGTCTGCACCCCTACCCTTTTCCCTCCTTTACCCTCTCCTTCCATCAATGTTCATATTTATTGTTTCTTGCTTAGCTTATTCCCCATTTTTATGCTTCATGACCTATGTTTTTCATTTCTTATTTGCACCATCTGTTTTCTTTCTTGAGATGATTCCATGTTCTGGTTCGAGTTTGAATACATGTCATTATTTTTTTTACTAATGGAGAATGTACCAGGTCCACCAAGTTCTTGTGTGTGTAGGATAGATCCAGGTCCAACAAGCCCCGTGTAAGCTCAGTAATCTTTCACAAAGAAGGTAATGAACCAGAGCATTCTTTGTCGGAATAGAAATAAAGGAAAATAACAAGTTGATGATTGCGATGACGAGGATTCGGCCTTCGAACCAGATCGAATGTTCTCTTGCAATCAGGATTTCAGATGTGGATAAAATATATTTTTTCATGGGGAATCTAAATCTCGCATTGATCACCATAGGCGACATCCCCATCCTCTAGATCAACAGTCCTCACACTTTCCCTGACCCCCCCCCCAACCATTCTACCTTTAACGGTGGGGGGGGAGGTCTAGGAAAGTGGTTTTCCCCGCCACGGGCCCTACCTAACATGGCGGCTCCTCGGGATTTCAGACCCCCCCTCTCTAATCTTCTTACCACCTACCCCCGCCCCCCTCCAGAATCCTGTCAAATTTCCTCGTGATACCGCTCCTCTCACCACCTAACACCTGTCCTCCAGTCATGCCTATCACCTCCCATGTATACACCACCCCTCTCCTGTCTCAACACATGTCTCCCACTCACACTCTACCTCTTCACTCCCTACACGCAACCTATCAACCTTCTTCCCCAGATCATAGATCGTGCCAAACCATGTCAATGGCCAGGGTTCATTTCGGTACCACAACATCCTCAGGTGTTAAAAACCCTTGAGCGGGATGAAATTGAAACCATGGTATCACATGGTAGCTACGTGGCATCTTAGAGGGGATTTCAAGCCCAAATGTGGTGTGGACCCAAACCACCCTCGGCCACCCCCAAAGTCACCTAATTATATGACGTTAGGTCACCACATCACCCCCACCTCACCTCCACGCATGTTCCTGATTCCTCTCTCTAGGTCAACTGCATCCATGTCATCCACCTCCACTCATGTCACTTTTCCTATTGGACGCTCCCCTCCACGTCTTCTTGTTCACAACCAGTTCATCACAGATAAAGAGAAGAGAAGCACCAGTTACAGTTGGAACAAAGTGTGCTTAGCCTCTGAAATCTCAGATACAGATAGAGAGTTAAGTCACGGTCCCAGGTCAAGGAAGATTAGCTCCAGAACACTTCAGAAGACTACCTCCTCCTCACACAGATATCTGCCCATGCCGCTAGTTGTCTCTAGTGGCCTCCAACAACGCATATACATCCCATTACTCAACACAAAGCTCTGTTCTGTCACTCCAAGGCTTATTTTCCTCCAATTTAGTTCCTCCAACACATCCATCAGTTCTGTCTCAGAGAAGTAGTAGTTTTCACTTGATTAATTCCATCATTTTCTTAGACTAGATACAAGAGTGGTCTTTTGTGTGTGATAAGAACCACTCTTGTTGATTAAGTCCATTGTATTATTTAAGTTAATAATTTTTTCTACGAACAGATACCTAAATTTAGGTCTCAGTTCCCTATGGACGAGAACCTATGCAACTCTGTTAACTAGGGGGTCTTTCAATGTTTTAGGGGTGGGAATTTTTTGGAAGGAAAGTAGAAGCAGCAAAAAAATTGGACCTGCTAGAATTACTATAAAAACGCTACCTACACCTCTTGTCTTCTAAACGACAAATCTTCATCGCACTATGCTTCAAGACATTTGTTTCCTTTTTGCGACAATTGCAAATTTGATTTCGATTTGATTTTTCACAACTGAAAGTGTGAAAACACCTCTCTCGTTGTTTGGACTGTCGTCATCTTTTATTGATTTGCTGAAAGACGTTTGACCATTGGTTTATCGCTTTACTACAAAAGGTTCTTTCAAACTATATCCATTCACTTTAACTGTCCAACTCGATTTCTCTAATGAAACTGTTAAGTTATGAGCTATGCGTGATGTCATAAGTTTCGTAATTACTTTTGGTTTTGTATATGACTCAATTCTTATTGCTTTGAACTCTTAACTTATCAATTTCATATGATCATTTGTTGCAATGTTTTGACACTTCGATTATGTTAAAATCACATGGGCAATACCACGAATTTGATTTCTTATAAAGTGGTAATAGTTTGAATTTTTGCAAAAGCGCTTTGATTAACCTATTGGAATTTCGATTATTTGGTTCGAACCCTCGATACATTGTTTGATGAGTTTGATATCATGGAACGATCACATAGTTTCGGAATATGTATTGACATGAATGTATTAACGGTGGTATGAAGCATTAAATTGATATGATCGATCAATGGTTAGTGTTGGATGCTGTGGTGATTGAACTGTACACTTGGCGTTTGAATGTAACGCGTGGTGTTAGTCCTGTTTCGGGTAAGTGGCACGTTAACATGATTACACACCGATTTCCTGGCCGATAAGCATGGTATAAACGATCATGTTTTGATAACGATGTACTCAGTCAATTAATGCAGTGCGTGGCAGTGGTAATCCCACCACCTTCGCACGCTTGGAGTTATTTTCGGTCTCGTCAAGCATTC
>SNQJ01S0037731.1:105525-118007 GCA_010110895.2 Picea sitchensis
TCTAGTTTCCTTAGTTTATATCTCTTAGCTCAGATCAATTTTTCTCTTTGGTTTCCTTACGAGACCTCAGAGCGGCCAACGGAGCCGTTAAACTCGTCAGGGTGGTCCATACCAAACGGCTTGGGTTATTTATACAACCCCGGACCGGTTCCACTCTCCCAATTGACGGATGGACTGTTTCGCCCGTCAACAGGTTTCTATTTGAATACAATGGACATTACGATCTGATGCATCGTTGAATTTACAATATTTCTTTGTGTGCCCTTTGCTAGAGAAAATGGTGCATCAAAGTTCGTTCCTTGTAATGGCCATGTTTTTTAAAGATTGTTGCAAAATTTTGAGTTTTTCTTCTAGTTTATTTTCCATCACTCATGAAGTTGATGGTCATCCATCATCTGTTTCTATGTGCTATGTTTGTTTTAGGGTGTCTTTGCATGTTTTAATGCCATACATTCATAGCATAACTCTTATTTTTTGTAGCAATCGTGCTACATACCATTGTACGAAGATTTTTTCTTCTGTGATATAAGGAATTTGACTGAGTAAATATTTAAGTCTCTTATCATATTCTCTTACTATTTTTTCCACACTTTGATTTATTTCTTTAATTTTTTTCCTAGCTAGATAATTGATGTCTTGAGTCTTGAAAAATGTGAGGAAATTTTTCTTTATACTTATTCTCGACCTTGTCTGATTTTTTATAAAGTTCATGAACCAAGTGAGGACTCTGGCTTGAAGAGTAATGAATTGTGTCATTTTCTTATCTTCATCTGTGATGTCATCAGCATCTCGGAATTTTTCTCAAGAGATCCAATGTTATTTTGGATATTCATCTCCTTCATAAATGGTTATATGATTGAGATCCATTGTGGTTTTCTAAGGAGGTTTAGAAACTAGAACTATGGAAAGTGTTTGAGTTTGTTGATATATTATAGGATTCAACTAGGAATTCAAAATGACTTTGTTTTGGGGGGTCAAAATATAATTATTCAAATCAACTAGTAATTCACATTTTTTCTATTGTGAAAGGCGATGGACAACCAAGAAAATCCCACACACACATTCGGTCCAACACTTTTTCCATACAATGGACATGGTCCTAAGAAGCTTGTACATTTAGGAGGAAAACATGAGGAAACCAAGAGGCAAACAAGATATTAGGGCTGTGTAAGAATGCATTTCTACGCAACATTCAATTTTAGGGTAGAATCCCCTACGTGGAAAGAGACCCTGATATGAATCAAATATTTCATCTTTCATCATTATCCAAAGGATGCCACGCCGAAGGTTGTCTGTGCCTATCACAAGTCGATGTAAAAACTAAAAGAGGAGGTACATTGTTGGAAAATTGAAAGTGATGAGGCCAACGAGGATGACCTCGGGGGAATACATATCCAAGAAATTGAGGGCGAGTGCGTAGTGGAAAGGAAAGATTCAAATATTTCTTCATCAGAATATGTCTGACTGATTAATACAAAGAAACGTAATATTGGCACCAAAGAAGAACCAAATATGGCCATCATCAGGGATTATTGGGACATGGAAACCATAACCTAGGTGGTAGATTTGTTAAAATATTATGAAAATCTATTCCCCCTAAGATTTTCAAAGATGAAAGGAATCACAAGATCCTTTGGGGCCATGAAAATTAAATTAAATATCGATGCTAAACGAATAAAGAGGAAACCATATCCCCTAAAACCCAGGTATAAATAAAAGGTACGTAAAGAGATGGATCGTATGTTGGATGCCAGAATTATTGTTCCCATAGAATATTCATAGTAGATTAGTCCAATGGTGGTGCAACAAAAGAAGAAAGGAAAAATAATAATTTGTGTCGAATTCCACAACCTAAATGTAGCATGCGTCCATGATCCATTCCCTACACATTTTATGAATGAAGTATTGGAAAATGTGGGTGGATGTGAGTCCTAATCCTTCAAAAATAGATTATCGGGATATCACCAAAGTTTGAATCACTGAAGAATATCGATCCAAGACAACATTCACAACAAAATGGGGATCATTTTATTACTAAGTGATGCCATTTGGATTGAATAATTCCCCTACAATGTTTTCTAGGATCGTGCTCACAATGCTCAAAGAATTTATTCACAAGTTCTTGGAAGTGTACCTAAACAAATGAATGATGTTCATCCTTTTAAAATAAAAAATGAAATCCCTACCATTTATGTTGAACATATGTCACCAAATCCATATTTCCTTGAATTTGAAGAAATGTATAATTTTTACATCATTCGGGACATTGCTCGGGAATGTGGTTTTAAAAGAATGATTGTTGGTGAATCAAGAAAAGATTGGTACAATATTGGACATGGTGGCCTCCACTTCATTCTAGGAGTTTCACACTACTTTGGATCACATTGGGTATTATAGGAGGTTTATTCAAATCTATTCAAATATTGTAGTGTCGCAAACTGTTGTGCAAAGAGACAAAGTAACTTTGGAAACAAGAATGCTAGCAATAATTGAATACACTAAAGGAGAATCTTGTAACTATGTGATCCTGGTATTTCCATATTGGTCCAAGACTTTCCATGTTCATGTAGACACGCCATCTATTTCACTGGGTGTTGTTCTTGTATAGCCTGGTGAAGGAAATATCGATCATCCAGATTATTTTTCCAACAACAATCTACCTGACTTAGAGAATAATTGTACCACAATAGAGCATGAGGTCCTGGATATGGTATAGGAATTACAAAATTTTCTACACTATTTTCTTGGTACACCATTCATGTTTTTCACTAATCATTCCACACTCAAATATTGTTCAACAAGCCAGTTTTTTGGGGGGATAATTTGATGGTGGATCTTGTTGTTCCAAGAGTTTGAATTTGAAGTGGTTGTAAATCCAGGAAAACACAATGCAGTTTCAGACCACCTGGCAAGGATCAAGTTTGTGGAAGTCAGCCATAACTTAGAATATGAACATCCTGATGCATAACTATTTAGAGTAGAGGCAATTCTAGATCAATTAACCGAGGTTACTGAATTTATCACAACAAGACAAGAACCAGTTGATTATACGTGGACCCAATGTCTCCAACTGGTGACCCATAGTGAAGACTATCAGTTAATAACATGATAATTATACAATCTTTGGGATGACTGAATTTTTCACAGATGTGTTTTAGATATTGAGAAAGATATGATTTGGTATGAGGCTCTTGAAGGAATTGTCAGAGTTCACAACATCAAAAAAGATATGATGCATAAGTTGTTGCATGAAGTTTTATGGTGTTCATCATTACTTGTAGATGTTAAGGAATATTGTAAATGGTGTGACGTCTTCCAATGCATCAAAAAACCTTTTCACGCTATGAATTACCTTTGTTCCTTATCATAGAATTGGAGCAATTTGAAAAATTGTCCATCAACTTTGTGGGACCCATTAGTCCTCTGGTGTGCCAAACAAGTTTGCACTATATTATCACAACCAAAAAATATCTGAAACGATGGTTAGAACTGACGCTTGTCAAGGATTGTACTATAAAAATATTTGCGCACTTCATCTTTGATAATGTGATTTCAAGGTTTGGATTCCCAAAGGTGTTGATGAGTGATCAAGGAATGCACTTCTTGAACGATAATATCCACGATCTAACTCAACATTTCATGATCCATCACCAGAAGAACACCCCCTATCACCCTCAAGATAATGGTATGGTTGAAGCATTCAATAAAATTTTAGAGCATCCCCTAATCAAATTTTATAATTTTTATCATGATGACTGGGATTAACGTATTCTAATAGTACTATGGGAATATAGAAAAACATGTAATAGGTTGACTAAGAATACTCCCTTTAGGTTGGTCTATGGAAAGGAAGTCACCATGCCACTAGTGTTCATTGTTCCAAGTTTTGACATTCTCGTAGTCACTCATATGTCCGGTGAGAAATCACTTCGAAAACAATTAGATGATCTTATGTAATTGGAAGAGGACCGTATTATGGTGGGATTCAACCAAGTGGTCGAGAATAATAGAAAAAAAGCATGGAATGACTACAAAATAGATCACAAAATTTTGCAGTGAGGTTCTCTGGTGTTGTTATATGATAGAACATTTATAAAACACCCTAGTAGTTTATGCATGCATTGGTTGGGACCATTTCTCTTAGTATACAATAGTGAGGATTTGCAACAAATTTGGTCACACTGCAACGTAAAACACTGAAGGGACTCACCAATGGAATTCGATTGAAGGTGTATTATGGCTCAAGGGGTTGAATGTGCTTTGAAGGATTCAAGAAAAGAAGGAGTTAGCATAACATATGTGTAGTGTAACATAAGAGGTAGATAGGAAGATACAAGATCAACATAATTACAAATTAATTAATAGCACAAGACACTTTCCACTCACAGAAGAGGATAGGATAGGTTGATAAGTCCACCAATTTCCAACATTTCAATTTGTGGGTGAAGTTATGATGTAACACCTGTTGACGTGGAATTGATCAGACCAGGGTCCTTATTAGGTTACCAACAAAGGGGTACCGAGTAATCTAGAGCGCTGGAATTTTCATCTTCTTTGGAGAGAAGAAGTCTCACCCGAAGTGCAACCAAGACAAGAATATAGGGAAGGGTAAGGAGAAGACTTAGGTAGATCTCAAGAATCATCAAGATTCAACATAGTCTTGTGCAAGATGAATTAACAAGTAGAAAATATGTACTCATTCATAACTAATAGTAAAGAAAACATAGTTGCAAAAGCATTTTCAAACAATATATAACATATTTATCTTATCAAACATGAAGAAGTAAAGTAGAATGACAACTCATAGACATAGACAGAGAATTATACAAAATATTTCAAAATTTTAGGTCCTTCCATATATTGTCATCAAAAGGGTTTCTCAGATACAATTCAACAGATACAGACATTGCTTGGTATTTACAAAACTAACAACAACTCTATACTACTAAGAAATAAAGCTATCCTTGGACACTTGATTTCTCAATATTACAATAAGTCATTACTCTGTTACAGTCTTTTTTGGCTCTGAACTCATTCTTCAGAGATCTATCTACCCTTTTTCCAAGATGGACATTAGATACAATAACAAAACATAAATGGAGTGAATGATAATACTATGAACCCTTTACAATAATATACATCTCTTATATATAAGCTAGTTGAATTTCAAATTATTTCTTTCTTTTTCTTGTCGTAACCTCTTTCTTCGGGCTGGAGTTGCACTGTCCCTCTAACCATTTTATGTTTCTTTCTCCATTCCTTTGTCCATATTTCTTGTGAATTGCACAACTCGCCAACCAAAATTGGGACTATATTATTTCTTGCGCAACTTCTATTAATAAAAAATGAAGGGCCCAACAGGCTCCGACCACAATCCTTGACTCGCCCTCAAGTCAAGTCCTTGGTTCTTTTGTGGTTTCTAAGAAGGCATGTTGGTTTCCTTTATCCTCTGTCTTTGTTTTTATTTTATATTTTTCTTGATCACTTTCTTCTTACGCCTCTTCAAATGAAGTTCCCAACTCCAGAACCAACTCCAGAGCTCTCTTCCTTATGCCTTGGAAATTGTGAGCTTTATCCTACCATTTTCTAGCCAACAATGAAGCTTCATCCACGAACTACTGAGTTGTGTCTGTAATTCATCCCTTGGGTTTAGAAGAAACCAGAGAATTCCACTCCGAATCAGTTGTAGTGTCCACCTGGTGCATTTGCAAGTAGGATTTCTGGATGACTGGTCGAAACTCACGTAGATCTCTTTTAGCCACTAAATGGGCTTCATATAAAGTGTTTAGCCCATTGTCAGTTTGTTGGATCTTGTCAAATTTTTCCTATTGTTCTAGAGGATCCAGTGTAATGGAGGTATCTTCACTGAGTGACTGTACCTTCACACGCAATTACTCCAGAGTCTAAGAGTCTAGTTGCGTCGTTCTATAATACCCATCAAGTCACTAACCTCTCAGAAAATATTTGTACACTCGGTAGTCCTTCGGTGTAGAGATACTCTAGCCTTGTTCCCTTCAGCCAAAATGCTTTCCATCTGCTCTTCCTGCTTCTGGGGTTACTTCTCTACTTCACGTTGAATCTCCCACCACTATGCTTCGAGGTTCTTTGTGGGAATGGCCAAATCCAACCATGCTACCTAGAGTAGCTCGAACTTCTGCACAGTCTAGCCTGCTGCACTAGATTCAGGCAGTTGTGGTGTTTCCCTTCGAATATTTGGACAGGATTCTGTAATATTCTCCTAGACCCTTTCCAGTTTCTTCTCTGCCTATATATTTTCATATTCTTCCTTTTTCTGGTGTGCTTGGGTGAGGAGTGCTTCCTCCTTTGAAAAATATGCATCCCGTTTGGCCTATTGTAGCCTCTGCTCCAATTGATCAGCTGAGTCTATGATCATGCCAATTATATGCATTGATGGCCATTGAACGAGGTCACCAGAAGAAGTAGTGACCTCCCTAGGTACTCAGACCTGCAATGGGAGTCCACTATCCATCGAATGCTCTGATGGTGTCTCCACCTCTTCCTCCCATGTAGATGGACCTTGCGGGGACTATGCAAGTCTCATCCTTACCGTTACTGGAAGGAATGGGAGTATCTCTGCTTTCACCAAGCAAAGTTGCACCATATATGCACACTATTGTGGATTATGGAGTACTAGATCCAGTTGTTCTTGCAATGAGGTTGCACTATGTTCTGATGTTGATTCAGGTTCCTTCTGAACCTCTGGTACTTCCTCCTGTTTCTGGACCATGGTGTTTGTGGTTCTGCTTCTTTGGAGGGCACCCTCAACATTCATTGTTGAGGGAGTGCATTGAGGAATTGGGTATTGCGGTGCTGGCATACTTTGAGTCTCCGTTGAAGGCGAAGTGTCTTGAATTATTAAAAATGGAACAATGGACTAGGTCAAGAATTCATGGGTCACACTAGTGAGTTTTGGTACATTCTTAGGTAGTTCAGGGGGGTCCAAGTGCATGGGATCTAGTTCAGTGGTTTGGGGTGGGATGGTTTTTTCTTGCGGTGGTGACCGTGGTTGTGGGGGTGATGGGGGTTGTTTGGTGTTTATGGTGGTGGATGCAGTGATATCTGGTTCAGGGTCATCAATGATGTGAAACACCATCTGCAAATCTAGGGTGGTGTCTCTGGTACGAGGTAAAGCTAATGATATCGGTTTCAGATTCAATGGATTAACAGGGGAAATCCCTATCAGAGGCTTTGTGGGCATGACATCTCTTATGAAGAAACAACAAGGATGTCATTGACATCCTTACTTGAGAGGATAGCCTACTCTGGAAGCTACGGTAACACTGGAAATTTTCTCTTCTTACGCTCTAGAGGTATCTCGTCCTCCTCCATATCATATTCTAATGGCATCTCAGTCTTCTTCTTCTTTATTGTTGGTGTTGCTAGACCAGAAATCAGCCCGACTGCTTCTTCATGTCCCCTTTTCTTCAGGATCTCCTGGGGTAAAATAAAGTGCATCCCTGACTTGCGTGGGTTGTGCTCCACTTTTGTCCATGACATGACCTCCTTGTCAAAGTAATCTTCCTCTAGGTAGAATGAAAACATCCGGGAGTGAAAGTATTTTTTCTTGACATGCCTTGTCCAGACAAAGGTGTGGTGATGGTTCATGTCAAACACGATGTTCCATGTGTTCAAGTTGAGAAATTCCTAAGGTATACACAACCTCTGAGTTGCATATATCATCCCGTTGTACCACTTCAGGAATGCAACATTGCTGAATTTTGAGTTTTCTAAGTCCGACCTTGAATGCCAAGGTTTAAACATCTTTTCCAGGTAGCCCTTGTCTACCAGTGATAATCGTATTCCTAGGGGTGACATCCACTTCCACATAGAGAATGCAACTAGCAAGTAAACGTATGTAAATATTATGCCATTCTCCTGTGCCTCCTCGTAGAATACCAAGATTTATTCCAAAAGGTAACTGCACCAATTGAACATAACTCCCTTGGCACAAAAATATGCCACTGATAGGGAATCTAATGCACATTCACCTTTGTAATATGAACACATGACCTTGCTAGAAATTACGTAGCAAGTGGTCCTGACTGTCTCTCATAGAATGGGGTGAATCTTTATGGTGCGCCCCCCTCTTTGTGTATGGAACTTCTCATACAGGTTGGACTCACCCTTTTTCTTCCCATACTTACTCGGGCCTTAAAACCATTTCAAAACATCCTCGCTTTCGAGCGATAATCCATTACATTGATGGATATCCTCTGCATGAATTGGGTACTTTCTATCAAGCCATAAGATCCTATAATGTATCCGACTGATGAGGAACTTGGTACACCTCGCAACCTCACCAGAAGTGTCGAACACTGGTAAATATTTGAGATTCATGATGTTGGAGTTGAAAAAATTAATGAATTCAAGATTTGTTATGAACTGCATCCCTCCCATTGTATCTGGAGCCAAGTCCCAGAATACACTAAAGTTCATTAGTGGGAATAGGACATGGTTTGTTAGGTTGAGGTCAAGGGCATTCACCTATTCAACCTTTCCCTTGAGATCTCCCATGATATCAACCCGGGGATCACATGGCTCATCCATCACTGCATCTTTGGAAACTGAAATCCTTCTTTCTATAGCTCTCGACATAGTGACTCTAGATTGTAAATAGACTTTGATGGGATAATTGGGATTTGAGGTCGTGACTGAGGGTCGAGGTATTTCACAGGCATTACTAGAATTCATAAATCGCAAGGAATGAAGTTTTCTCTGGGAAACAATACATATTACACCTAATTCACACAACCTTATACTCAAGCTTAGCTAGAAATTTTTATAAAAATTACTAAGGTCACTCATCATTAATCTTATAGATGCAACCAAAATTTGAGTTATCCGACTGGTCCATTAATAGGGTAAATCTATCAGGCGATTCTGGCATTCACTGAACAAGTTGGTCAGGGATGTGGTCGAATTCAGACATTACCATTTGAACTGTTGAGAATCCTGGTGCTAATACCGATGGAATATTCATGTATCATAGATTTATGTTCTAACAGAGTTCGTACGAGTTATTGTAGTGGTCATAAAGGCTATGACTAGACCGAGTGCATGTGGAAGATGGACTAGGATTGCATTCAAATTTTCCCTCCTCTGACCACAATGGGGTCTGTTGTCGCAAGAGTTGACTCTAGGCTGTAAAAGAGCCAAGCCTTAGCACATTTTAAAAGAAATAAATTTTGTTGATTGATCAGTGATAGGAGGCTTCTAGAACTAGGTCTAAAATAATCATTTCACTCATTTATAGATCAGAAATGAAAAGGCATGACCTCGTTTGTCTAATTCATTTTAAAACCATGAGGATGGATAGAATATAGGGGATGAACAAAAATGAAAGAAAAAGCCAGGTATCTAATTCTGATAAATCTGGTCTTCCTTTCAATAGGAGAAATAACACCAAACTTCAAATATTTGAACATAGGTCTTTTCTCACTCATAGCAAGACAAAGGAAAAGATATGAACAAATAAAACTTGTAAATAAGGAAAAATAATTAATATGTAGGTCTTGTTCTACTCACGGTGAAACAGAGGAAAAACTGCACTTTAAGGAAGGCTTTAAATTAGCTACAGCAGAAGTATTATTGAATTGTAACCATTACAAGTTGAATTAATGAATGGAAGGAAGAAAGAGAAGTGATGAAAACTTCAGAAACAATAACACAGGAAGAAGACAAAATTAGACAGTGACAAGGTGTAGAATCTCTTGGCACTCTGTTCTATATTTGCTGAAAAGGAATGCATTACAAACCCAGCCTCCAAACGGCTCCCGAGCTGTTCCCCCTTTTTTCTTCAAGAAGATACAATAATATATGTCTTATGCCCTCTTTCGAATAACAGAAAAAAGATTTGGATTCCAAAAGAAATCCCTATATAAATGAACATGAATTTCATGTAGGTATTGAGGTCAAAATCCTCCCAAAAGATAACAACAGTTACCATCAAATTCAGAAACTTTCTGCCATAGAAAATGGATCGAACTGCTGAAAACTGGGGCTGCGGTTATGGTTCTGTATCTCTAAAATTGTGATATTTGTGTATAAAATGAAAGAGGTTTTTGTTCATCTATTTTTTCTGACCAAAAACCTCTCTTGGTTTCCTGAGATCCATTTCCATTTTCCCCAGATCTGCCTTTCAAAAACATGTGTCAAACGGAGACATTCTAAGATCTGAAAATTAAGGCTCGGAGATGGATTCGATTCTCCCAATATGTGACACCTGTAGGAAAACTGAGGGATTTTATTGATCTCTGATGTGTTAGGCACAAAAAAATCCGACCGTATCTCAAAATGATATTTGAGTCGCTCAGAATCATCATTTGAAAATGATGACTCAACATAGTAAAAAACACCACATTTCTGAAAATGAACCTCCTCTTTCGGGGGACTTTTGACTACCTTCGCAAGCTCCAAATGAAAATCTGAATACACCAATGGAAATCCTAGGATATTTATATGTTAATCGACCATTTGAGCACACAAAACGACCTCTCCACCACTAAGAAAACTGATTTTTTGCTGAGGCAGTTTTTTGCATATGAAAAATCTATGATTTCAATGGCTAACATGTCAAAAACAAAGGTATCTTAGCTGTCGAAAGTCCTGGATTTCGGTGGCTAACAGTGCAATTTCGGAGCGTCATAAACCACCGAAAGTCTCGAAACCCCGATTTCAGGATTTCAGGATTTCGGGTTTCGAGAAATAGAAAACAAAAATTTTGTCGACCAAACCTCCGATGGTTGAAACCTGAAATGATGACGTGGCATTTTGTAAAACGTTATTTTAGTGATTTTATTTCCGTTTATTGCATTTTATTTTTTGTTTTTATTTTTTTTGTGCCTTCTCGTGAGCTCTTCCTCCATGTGGCTTGATGCGTGATGCTTAAATGCTTGGTCTCGTTTGATACACTTTAGACAGTTAAGGGCATATGAAAACTGAGATTTAAGCTACTGAAAGTCTGCACTTTCGATAGCTAAACACTATAAATTTTTTCCTCCTAAGCTACCAAAAGCCAAAATTTCAATATTTTTTCCAACATAGGCTCCATCTAGGGATGGTGCTTTCCTGTAAAGCACCAAGAATAGTAGACCAAGTGCCTTCATCCATTGGGTGACCTGCAATCATCCTTATCAAAATCTGAACCCCATTACTTTACTTGCATCTTTTCGGAACGAAAAACCGCTTATTCATTCATTGGGATATGGAGTCGTAATGCTTTAAAACAAAACCATACTGGATTCAAAACTGAACTGAAAACATATTGAAAACCACCACTGTAATGTAATGCCCGAAGTCAAGCTTATTTATATACATCACCTACTCTAACTACTGAAAAATTCCCACTGCATCAAATGATACGAAAATGCCAGTGAAGCCAATCCAATAATTGTCTATTTATTTGAAATTTTCTCACACTTTCTTTGAGTGGGCTGAAAAAGGAAACTGACAACTCCCATCTGACCTGTTGGTGATCATGAATTTTCAAACCTTTCATCGATTCTTGTGACAAAATATCTATGACATAACATACTCCTCCATTAAATGAATGTAAAAGGTCAGCAAAAGGATCATAAGAAAATGCATGGTCTTGAGGTTTTAAAAGATTCAGGACTACTCTATGTTCTGATTTATAATGATCAGGATCATTCTCGAAGAGAATATCTAAGTACTCTTCAAGATCATCTGCAATGTTATCTCCAAAATCATGGCATAATCTTGTCTGAAGACCCTCATCCCTCCATGAAAAATCTGCAGCGAGTTGTTCTACAGTAATGATGAAATAATCATCACTATACTCATCATATTTAGGCTCAGCAAATAACTCAAGAGGGTCATTAGTCAGACAAAAACTCGGGACATCAACTGTGGATCTCTCAAGCAAAGGACACTTTGTTACTATCTCTGGCATACTGTTTATTTCAGAATCATACTTCTGCAAATCACAGTCTAAAGCATTTTCGAACAACAAACTTACTTCAGGATCATTAAACATGGAAACCGTATCTTTTTCATGAAACAAATCAGAGTCTAAAATCTGATCTTCTGGCAGGAAATCATCATAAATAGGTTCACTAACTTCCTGTAAAGTTTCATGAAATACATGATTGTCATCATTTAAAAACAGATTTACATTTTCAGAAATGGAAGAAGTTTGACACTCATATCCGAGACTGTGTGAAAGCTGCAAATCTGTGTGAGTAGGGGTTGCAACATAGTTGTGCAGGAGCAGACCCATCTCTTCTTTAGTTAAAGGAGAAGGTGGTCTCTGTATTTTTTGGATAAAACAACAATCATTCCTTTCTATCTCTTTTGTAGGTTGACCGTGATGCTGAATATCTTCTTCTTGAGTAAGTTCACAAGATCCAACATCTTTATGAGCCAACTCTTCCTCATATTGATCATCTTCATCAACTTGAGAAATTTCTATTGTTTCTTCCTCCTCTTCAAGAGGATTTGTA